>CM070624.1:4918824-5018824 GCA_036346255.1 Ampelocalamus luodianensis | reverse complement strand
TAACAATAGCTTGACAAAGATGTGTATGCTGTAACATTGTAAACAATTTCAGGGTAAACATAACTATGAGAATTTCAGGACAGAAGTCTACCTTAGTACATGAGAAACTGGAATAATGCAGTTTGGTTGTGTGCAGAGAAACCACTCCTAGACCAGCAATGGATTACCTGATTCTGTAAAAAGATCTCTCTAAATACGGTCAACTTTTCCACGGTTGAAGCTTCAGGTGAATACGCAACTCATGACTAAAAACCGCTGGATAGTGAATAAACAACAGAAGATTCTACCATCAAGTGGCATAAATGGGTGAACGCATCAAAACCATGACCATTAATCTCCAAAACGTACTACGTGAGCAAGAAGAGCAACAGCATATATATTCACATGGCGAATGTGTTCTTATTTTCCAGAAGGAGTCACAAAATTGCAGCATCAGAAGTTGGTCCAACAGATTCACATGACTGGAGAAGAATTAGAAAGATATAGCTAAATTCCTGAGCTCCCATCAACGCACAAGATCAACCAAAGTTTTCCTCCGAGGGAACCTTTGCGGAAGCCGGAGCGACATCGCATCCTCAATCTCAATCGGCAAATGCGTGGCAACGAACACGATCCCACCCTTCTTGCGGTGCTCCGCTATGATGTACTCGAGCAGCTTAACACCCTCAGCATCCAACGCGACCGACGGCTCATCCAGCAGCCAGATCGGGCGATCTATGGCGAGCAGCCTGGCCAGCTGCAGCCTCTTCCTCTGGCCCATGGAGAGCATCCTTGCCTTATCGTTCATGAGCCTGCCGAGCCCCATGAGCTCAACGGCGGGCGCCGACCTGCCGTGCTTCCCCTCGAGGAGCTCGAACCACTGGACGTTCTCGAGCACGGTGAGCTTCTCCTTGACGGCGTCCTTGAGCGACATCCAGTTGAGCTGCAGCTTGTACTGCTGGAACACGCCCGGGGAGGTGACGTCGTGGCCGTTCCAGAGGATCTCCCCCGCGGAGGGGCGCGAGAAGCCGGCGAGCATCCGCAGGAATGTGGTCTTGCCGGAGCCATTGGCACCGGTGAGGACGAGCGCGGTGCCGTCGTGGACGCTCACGTTGATGTCGCGGAGCACCGTCTGCGCGTTCCGCATGCAGGAGACGCCGTTGAGGAGGAGGCGCGGCGGCGGCGGCTTCAGGGGAGGCATTCCGGTGGGTGGTGAGCGGTGGGGAGGAGCGTGGGGTTTGGAGCGGCGACGCCGAGTTGGTGCGTGCCGCGGCGGCGCTGGGGGAGTGCGGCGCGCGGAGTGGCCGAAGTGGGGGAGGGACGGTGGTTGGGCCGAGCCGAGTGCCGAGTGGTTGGGCTGAGAAGGAAACGTGAGGATGACTGGGCCTAGGCCTAGGGGGCATCGGGAGTTTGCAGCCTGGAGAGTGTTTCTGCGTGGGCCTTAGGTTGCAGGCCCAGATAATCGTACCGTCTGTTGGGAATGAATTGCTCTCCCAACCAAATCAGTCGGAGCTCAACCAAACACTCCAACCTTTTATTTATTAGAATTCGGATCTCAAGAGGAGCGAAGCGATCTCTCAGTACAAAACGGCAAAGCAACCTTGGGGTAACCCCCCCCCGCAGGGAGCAGCTTTCTGATTACCAAAATGCCTCTAAAGTTTAAAGTTATTTATCCACCAAATGTCACTACATAAAACCCCCTCTCAACCTCGTTGAAGCCCCTCTACCCTCATTTTTCTGTTGTTGCCTCACTCGCTCTCTCTTTCGCCCGCGGCTAGAGCAGGGTGAACCCTAGCGTCGTCGCCTCAGGACCCATCGCTGTTGTCCTGGAGTATCTCACCATCGGCTTCACTCCCCATCTCCGCCGCGTTCGAACTACCTCACCCTCCCCCCCTTCCCCAATTTCCTCACAGGCTATCGCCGGTCGTCGACTCACTCCCAGCCGACCGCTTGTTCCCTACTCCCTCGCCGCCGTGTCAATCGCCGCCAGCCCATGAAAATGTTGACTTGTTCTTGCTATTACTTGTCCATGAAAATGTTGGCAGTGTATTTGTGCATGAACCGAAATATCAAATCTCTTGTTTTCTTTTTAATTGCAGATGAAACATAAGCTCAAAGATGCAATTTTGTTTTATGTCTTTCTCTGTAATGCTAGTACTTCTCGGTAATCCTGTGATATGTGAGTACTAGTAGTAGTACTAGTGTTGATCTGCAAGTATGCATTTGATGCTCGTTCATGGCATGCTCTTGTTAATGTTAGGGACTGTAAAATGTTCATAAATGCATACTTTTTCGGAGTTTGCAAGATGTTCAGTGCGATGTTCAGAGTTTGCAAGATGTTCAGAAACATTGTCGAGATTGCAGTTGTACACGTTCAGTGTTGTAAAAAAATTAAGAGACTTTGAGAAGTATGAAAAATTGGATTTTTGTACATATTACATTCGTATGGTATCACATAAAAATAGACTATTGGTCGGTCCCGAAAAATTTGTAAAGAAAATTATAATTTTGTGTACAAATAGAAAGGAGTAAGATAAAAGAAGACTTGAAATGTTAAAAACCAGGGGTAGAATGGAATTTTTACCACCAATCATCTCTTGGCGGGATTTCGGGAGTCAATCTCCTACCAAATGTTTTCCTTGTTCAGCTCTAAATTCTCAAAAGAGTAGATTCTTAAGGAATCAGAAGCCAAAGCTGAAAAATCTGAATCTGAAGCTTCATCAAACAAGCCCTGAGTTGAAGCTACCGCAGCTTCATGGAACCATCGTATCCCTCTTTGAGGAAACGGCAAAATGCCGATATTGCATCAAAGATAGAAGAAGAAACAATCAGGTACAAACAGCAGAAAATACAAGAAAACACACACAGAGAAACAAAAGAGAAAAACAAGGCCCCTAGCACATCCAGCCCAGCACGATCCCTCTTTGAAACAACCATTTTCTGGTGGAGTGACATCTATGTCGGTAGGTCCTACACTCCTACTTGAACAGGCAGATTCGATCAGTGAAGCACCATCGGCCCTTGGTGGTTTAGTAATCCATGGTTTGCAACATCTGTCAAATTAAAACGTCGGCCGTCGGAGGGAAATACACCTCACCGTCTGCCGTTCTGCACCTCTGTTCGCGCGTGACTTGGCTGTGCGTTAGTCAGAGATGAATTGCGCACATCATGCACGCGAAGCCAACGGTGAATACGTCGGGGTCCGCTGCGACAGACATGCGGGCCAGAGGTGCCTGCGTGCATGCCCATCGGCCGGTCGCACGCATGGCCAATGCGACACGGAGTCGACCCAAGAACAGAGCACTCTGGTTCTTTGTAAGACTGACTTGTGATGAGTTGAGTGAATAATGAAATTGACGTGTGCCTGGCTAACTCGGTTTGGTCTGAAGAACCGGCTGCTGCTACCTTTTGTTGCAGGAATATACTATAACGCACGGGCATGCATTTGCGGTTTTTTTTTTTAATGTAACTTCTGATGCATTTTGCAAGGAAGCACGTACGTTTTTTTCCTTTCATTCTTGGAGATACGGTCGTTTGGTTGTCAGTTGCTTCAGATCCTTGCGCGTGTAAAACCTCGCTTCGGATCAGAAACCGTGCACACACATACATCGTACACATGGCGAAGAGAGCACGGTACAATATAAGAACAGGGGTGGACTCAGGATTGGGTCATAGGTTATTGTCTCAACATGATATAGATATTTTAAGCTATGTACAAAAATTAGTAGTTTTTAGAAGGAAAATTTTTATATCAAAAATAAATAGAACATAAATCATGAGAATGATGGATTGTGACTTGAGTTTGGTCGAGTTCGGTGCATATGTATGCTTCACTGAGTCATGGACGGTGTGAGAGAAGCTAGAGATAAGAAAGAAGTGTTTGATCAAATTCTAAACATACAAAAAGATAAATGAAATATCATGCACTTGTGTGGTACAAATTAGACTCAATACTAGCTTAAAAAATTGGGAAGAAAATACAATCTAGATACTACATAAGATGAGTTCACATGTCACATATTCACTTCTAGACTTTTTAGTTTCACATTAACTATCACTTAATCATATAATTGAATAAATAGAGGCTTGCTCATAACAAAGTTCTAATGATCCTATATCCTAACGAAAGGTAATCAAAATTCATTAGAGACTCATGAGGGGCCAGGCCCGTGAAAGGCCCATTCCCTCCGCCCCTGTCTAAGAACAAATATTAAGCAAGTTGCAAGATTCGTTGGGACAAATTACAAGATCCCAACTCACCTGTTGGCTACAAGGGATACGCGTTCCCGTTCCAACATGCGGTAGTTTCTTGTCACTTTCAGATCAGGTCCGATCGATGACCTACCGATGCCTACGGCTGCGTAGCTACGGTGTGCCGTTATTGCATTCTCTCTCTCTCATCGGGGTTGGTCGAAGGCAAAAATTACTGCAAACGGAACTCGATATCGACCGGCCTGTAATTTGCACTGGGAGAGAGTCTGGTTGCGCCGAGATAAATGCAACTGATCACCCACATCGAGGTGGAGTGACTGGCGCAGCAGTCGGGGACGACGAGCACGCTCACGTCGACGCCGCGGAGCACGCTCCGCGGCGCGTTCCTCGCGCAGGCCGCACACGTTGCTGAGCCCGGAGGCGCACGTTGGCTGGTTCAGGGGCGCGCGGCGTTTCTTGGCGAGATCGAGCGGTGCGAGAAAATGTTGCGGCGGAGCGGTGAGGTTTCGACGAAACGGTGGCGCGGAGGCAGGCGGCGCGCGTGTTTGCGCACGACGGGAGTTTGCCGTCTGCATGCGACGAATAGCGTCGTGCGCCGCGGACGGCTGGGGATCCAGAGGAGCCGGTCGGGCCGGGGCCTAACCGAGAGGCGAGTGGGCCGGGCCGACTAGGGAAACCCCGAGAATCCTCGCTGGAGGGGTATCAAAGTGTATTGGCTGGCTTGTCTTTATTGCTTTTAAAAAATCCTTATTTATTATATGGGTAACGACCTATTTATAGTGTCCTTAATATGGTACAGAAGATTACAATTTTATCCTTAAAAGGTTCAATGCAAATAGGGGCTGCAGTGTCTTTACATCTCCCTAGGCATAGCCTTCTTGTCACGGTGAGATCATCCCGGTCTTGGTCCACCGCGTATGTACTCTTGGTCCACAAGTGCCCTTGTATCCCTTCACTCCATACAAGGCGACCACGGCCGGGACCTCGGACCCCTTCGCCCGGGTGTGGTATTCTCGCCTCGCCGCTTTGGCGGCCTCCGTGTACCTCTCGCCCTATGCGAGGGGGTCAATGGCACCCCTCGTCTTGGCCGAGGCACACCACTGACTTGGTGCCTTCAATGGCCTTTGCGCACCCCTCGCCCTGTGCGAGGGGGGTAAATGGTACCCATCATCTTGGCCAAGGTGCACTACCGACTTGGCGTCTTTGGTGGCCTTTGTGCACCCCTTACCTTATGCGAGGGGGTAAATGGTACCCCTCATCTTGGCCGAGGTGCACCCCTGGCTTGATGCCTTCACCATATCGTTGGGGTGATGGGCCACCCCTACGACAGCTATCTCTCTCTCTCTCCCTCGAGAGTTACAGTATGCCAAGTGGCCGGACGACAAGATCATATCGCCATGCATCGAGGTAGAGCTAGGAGTTGGCCTGTACCATGCCGGCACGGCATGGACACCTCACTGTGTCGTGGCGAGGCCCAGGGCACGACGGACTGCCGCCATGCCGTGCTGACCCAAGGTCGGCCTTGAGCGAGGTGGCAACCTTGATGAAGACGCCCAGGAAGACGATGGCCATTGCTGCCCAGGAAGATGAAGACACCCATGCGCCACCTTCACCATCCACGCCTGCTCCCCCTCGCCATGGCTTCCTCCTCCTAGACATCAGCTAAGAACTCTGCCTGCCTCGACCACACCGCACGCTTCCCGAAGGGGGTGAGACGGACAGCGACAAGGAGGTGGAGGTGGTTGTGGTGACAGCAGCGAAGGGAGCGTCAGTAGGGCTCGGTCGTGGTGAGTGTGGAGGGAGGAGAGGAGGCAACTAGAGGGAGGAAGAGGGAGGGAGACGGCTGGAGGAGTGGAGGGGAGGGAGGCAGCTGGAGGAGGGGATGGGATTGGGGATTGGGAGCCGGGATTCGGGATTCGGGATTCGGGAGGGGGGTGTGGGGGTCTGGGAGGCCAAGAGGTGTTGGGCCAGGCGAGGGGAGTGATTGGGCTCACCGAGGGGGAGGGATTGGGTTAGTACGGGAGGCGGACCTATTTCGTGCCAGTCGGTCCAACACGGCCTAACCTGGTCGCGCGTGCCGTCGTCGTGCCGCGCCGCCGACGAGTCAGTATTCTCAAGCTCGGTCTGACTCAATCGTTCGTGCCGTGCTGGCTCGACCCGTCACGTGGCGTGCCGTGCTTAGGCCGTGCAGTGCCGATCGGGCCTCGAGCCGGTCCCGACACGAACGGCCGAGTCGGCTGGCTCAACCCGTCACATGACGTGCCAGGCCAGACTGACCGGGCCTCGGGCGGATCCAGAAAAGCACGGCCAAGTCTCAAGTCTACATCGAGGTGACTTGGCTCAGGCTGGCTACTTGCGTGCTTACGTTGCGTCGTCGCACGGTGCCTGTCAATTGCCATCGAAAAGCTTGCTTCTTTCGAGATAAACTACGCTTTCCCGAGATATGGTCGCCAGTCGGCACTCGATCGCATGGATGGACATGGACATGGTTGCTTCACACAATCAGATCCTTGCTTAATCGTGATCACCACAGGATCGGATTAGGTGCTACTTAGAGACGTGCCTGATGGCCAATGGCCGAGCTGATTTGGTTTTCTCGGCGCTTGGTACCAGCATGATCGGAATGAACTGTACCAAATCTCTCTTCAATCTTTGCTCGCCCACTGCATGCACCTTTTCGCCGTTAATACTCGAGAGTTGTTCCTAGGAAAGCTTAATTAATTAGTACAACATGCCGGCCGCTTTCTGTTCATTCATAGAAAACTAGATACAAATGGGCATATGCTACTATGTTTTTTACTTGTCACATCGACAATATCTTCAGTATACATACTTGTCCACTACTTTTTTGAATTATATGTTACTAAAAATTAATTAAAATACAACTTGTCCACTACTTTTTTGAATTGTATGTTATTAAAAATTAATAAAAAAATACAATGATATGATACTAGTTTTGATGATAAATCTACTATATTATTTACGTGTGACAAATCCAAGTAGTTTTGTGCATGTTACCACTAGTGGCATATTTTGAAATATGCCACTTCTGAGTTTTTTCTTTAAAATATGTCACTTCTGAGTGTAATGAGGAGTGGCGTATTTAAAAGAAAAAACTAAGGAGTGATATATTTCAAAATCACAAACTCAGGAGTGACATATTTCAAAATTCCCCTATTACTAGTGATGAAAGTTTTAAAAGTTTGATAGCACGAATTCTAAAACTACATCTATCTGAAACGGGGGAGTATTAGTTTTCTGTATTCTTAATTCTAATTAAGGCTAAGACAGTTGCAGTTAGAAAAAGAAAGAAAGAAAAGGTAAGACGTAGTGAATTGGTAAGAGAAGCTACAGTAGGTGGGGTGGAGCTCTCTTACTCGATATGTATCATTGGCCGGAATCTGGTATATATGTTCCAACCGCTTTGACTCAATCACCAGAATATAATAACCATAATAATGATCATACTGTATATTGCTGCAGAATAATTCTCGATTACGATATCATTACAGGGTAAAGAAATGCAAACGAGAAGATTCCTAGAGAGGCACTTTTAGATGGATGCCAGAGTCTGACAGACAGTTCATACTCTTGTACCTCTGTGCATATCCATTCCTTTCCTTGGAGCTATATATAAACACGAGCTCTAGCTAGAGGGCACGCCATCCATAGCAAGAACACCCAAGGCTGTACACTGCAGGCTACTGCATACAGAAACACAATTACTCATAAACATGGAGAAAACTTCACACTCTTCATGCATTAGTCCAGCAGCCGCATCCATGTCAGCTGGTGAGAGCAGCTGGGCAATGCACATCGCAAACTTCCTGGAATCACCACACAACAGTCAGGGCATGATGAATCAACGAGTAGTCTCTGACAGTAGCTTCTCCTCTGGCTTTTCTTCTTCCTTTGCTTCCTTTGGTGACGACGCCTCGTTCATCACGTCGGAGCTGATGTGCGACGACGAGGAGGAGGATGACTCTTTACAGGACACTGCCTGTTCTTCTGCAGCTGGCCCTAAGGTAGGGAAAAATATTCTCTAGTTATAGCTAATTGAACAACATTACATAGCTTGTCTTCTAACATAAATTATGATTTTTGTTGCACAGGTAACTAGCATGAACAAAGTTGATATGAAGTCGATGGGAACCATGGATGCAAAAGAGATCAACATCCCCCAGCTGGTGGTATGTTTGTGAAGTACAATCGCTATCTTTGTTTCTTCAGATGCTGATTAGGTATTATTCCTAAGTTTTCTTACAAGAGTGTGTTCTTGGAATATTGCAGGCCAAATATTTTGTCGATGTGTCTTCAAGACAGCTGGCGACCGATGCGGTTCAAGAAGTAGCCAGCGGTGATTATAACAATGAGAAGGCACTGTATGAGTGTAATGAGCTGAGGAGGAAGGGGTTTTGCTTGGTCCCCCTCTCCATGATGATAAATTACCTTGGATGATTGCTGTTCATGTACTCCCAGTATTCAGTTTAATTATATACAATTATAGTTCATATATCTGTTATGTGCCCGATACTGCAGCAAGGGGCTAGGTGTAAATGCATAAGGTTGTGTCCGGCTGTCATAGGTCGGGGCTACTATTCACATATATAAACAGTATCATAGGTACTGTAGTATCAGGATTAGAAAAGAATTACCTTTCTCAATAAAAATATCTATTTTCCTAGGTAGTTGATTAGTTTCCTTATATATGGATTAGTTAATTGGAAAGATTATCTATTAATTAGGAAAGTCATCATTTAGATTGATTTTATCTATAATTGTTGGAAAAACCCTCTATATAAGGAGGATTATTGTAATCATTGGTATTAAACAATAAGATTACAATAGTCTAACTCTTTATCCCCTTCGTCTCTCCAATCTATAGTCTTCCCTCTCCCTTAACAGCTGACGTCACCTGACTATCCTCCCGGTGATGTTTACCCTTATGATAGGATCGTAACACTATCACTCTATATTGTCAGCCGAGAACCCTATTTCCATCATGCCGTTGAGCTGTCAAATCATACCATTCACTTAGAAAAACAAGTATTCAACTATCGGGGAACAATTAACAAGCAACAAAAGATACTCAAGTGCATGCCAGTGAGGAAAACTTTGTATATAGCTTCAGTTGTTTTTATGTATAACAAAACATATTAAAGTTCAAGTTTAGGCAAAACCTTGAGTGCAAATCACTAGCGGTTTGCAAGTTGAAAAGGTGTATGTATATAGCTTATGTCAGCAGAAAGCTTTGTCAAATTTTTATGCTGTGCACATTCTGCTGAAATGCAGGTATTTACCTAGAAATTAGTAGAACATAGAAGCTTAGTACTAGAGTGTGAAGTGAAATGTGAACTATGGAATTCTCAATATTTAATCCTATAATCATAAATCAGCCATGATTCAGCCAGTTTTCAGTTTCAGTTTGTGAATCACATGGTTAAAAGATTCCCTTACGCCTATGCACACGTCAGTGATGTGATCACTAGGTAGAAGCAAGCTGTAATACTCTTGGGATACAATAAACTAATCTTTCTTTAATCACTAGCAAGTACCAATCGCATGCTTAATCAGTCAAGCATTTTAGTCTGCTTGGAATAAGTTCAGTTCAGTAGTATATATACATGTTGCAGTGGTAGCTACTAGCAACATATTTCTCTAAAAAAAGAAATTCCCATGTGCCCCATCACAAGGAGGCAGTTAGCATCCAGTGGACCTTGAATTCTCGACAATTCTAAGCACATTCCATGAATTTCTCCTAAATAGTACAAACCATTAGCATTTAAAAGCATAGGAGTGTCCTAGGTATGTGATTCTCATTCATCTAATTTGAGTTTACAATTTACATGAGCCTTTCCAGTTGTAATGTATATATTATGTTTTGAAGACTCCAAAACATTGAATTGGTATGGAGCATGGTCACTTAATTATCTTCAACTTGTGTCACTTCATCTGTAAACTGCTTTTGGTAGGTAGGCAGGCCCTTTAAGTTGAGGACAACCAAAGATGGTAGTCAATTGCATTTCTTGAACATTTTTGTGCAGACCACGTGGTGTATTAGAATGAATCACCAAATCAAAATCAACGATGAGCTCGATTTCTATGAAGGATTACAGATAGAATATGGAGCAGGCATGGCGCATTTATGTTCATACGCGCTAGGTGATGGACGTTGGGAGCTAAGGTGGAAGGGAAGGATTAGTTCAGATGAATGAGGATTACATCGAGACATCATAGTGGGCGGCGACCAGGAGGAGCCCTAGCCGCCGGTAGGGAACAGGGGGAAAGGATAGTGCAAATGAACAGTTCGCACAAGAACAATAGGGATGGTGCAAGGGGATTGGGGTAACAACCCAATCCTCTTGTTGATTTTTATTGATTGCATATGCTACGTATATAAAGGAATACAAACTGACTTAGAAGGTATTATCTTTTCTAATACAAACTTCCCTAATTGATAATTTGGAAGGTATTATCATTTCTAATACAAAATTTCCTAATTTATGCTTGCCGATAATAAACTTTCCTAACTACAACTTCCTAAATCGATACAAGGGATGCCTAATCTGCCGCTAGGGCTGGCTGCGCCTGTCCCTTGCGGAGCCGGCCATACACGCGGCCCCACATGACATCTCTCCCTCCGTTAACAAACAGCTCGTCCTCAAGCTGAAGAGGGATAAGACGTCCGAAACGCGACAACATCTTTCCATGATGCATCAGCAGCGTGAAGTCCTTCCCATTGAACCAGAATTTGTCACTTATCTCGCGACAGGCGAGCACGGGGCACCTTGCCCAGTGTTGGAATAACCCAGCCGTGAAGGAGAGGAGGAATGGTGCTGGCTCGTCAAGAGGGAGACCTTCATACTTCTTCAGTAGATTCACATGAAAGACATCATGTAAGTGTGCAGACACGGGCAAATCTAATTGGTAAGCAGCCTCATTGATCTTGGAGAGAACGCGATACAAACCATAGTACCTAGTGTCGGACCCGGATTTTCTAATCCGAATCCTCTGTGAAAACGCCGTGCTATTCCCTGGATCAGTAGATAGCACTCACAGGCATTGCTGAATCATTCATACATGGCGTGAACTAAAGTATCAATATTACAAACAACAGAGTGACATAGACCACGCCGGTCGAAGTTTACAACAAAATGATCAGGCCAAATTGATTACAATACGTAACACCGATTACGGTAGCGGAAGCAAAGGGTAGAGCTCATCTCTTCACAGTAAGCGATCGGGCACCGTAATGCATCGATATTATCCAAGGACCCGGTAATATCGGTTGTAATGCAAGTACCAACGAGTCAACTTAGGTCGCGCCGAGGCCTAGACTACGATCCTAGACTACTCTTCGCCGCTTCCTTGTCCATCAACCCGGTTCCTCGTAGTAAGCATAGTCTCCTCCATCGCCATCCAAGGGTTTGGGAGAGCGAGGATGAGCACAACTACCGTGCTCGCGAGCCAATACACAATGCAATGATATACATGCAAGGCTTACAAGGGTGGCTCGGTTCTTTTATTTGCGAAAGCAATACTTTTAAATATCATAAGTACAAATTCCTAGCACTTAGCATTTTTAACAAATTTCATTTTAGTTAAAGAGAAATTGTGCAATATTTGTATCAGAGAGGTTACTCCACCTTCATGCTTATTTTGATTGTGGTTACATCCACCACTAAACGACACCTGCACGAAGACCCGAAATAACCAATCTCAGGCTAGGTGAGCCCGCCACAATTTTCATACCACCCACAAAGTTTTTGAAATAGAACTAACTCAAGTTAAGTTCCCATGTCCGCTTTGACCGTAGGCACTACTGCTTAAACAGCTTTATAACTCACAGAGATTTGTACACTTTACCCACAAGAGACAATTAACTCCGCTGCCCTACACGATTCCGTAGTCGTAGTCAGAGGTTGTCACAATAACTTTTCTAAATATCTCGCCCTTCCTCGCCTCACCCATATGGGGTTATGCCCATACGTTGCGCGGATGTCCACTCGGCCGATCGGCGAGCGTGGCTACACCTCGCCGATCGGCGAACTTCACCCTTGACTCGGTGTCCCATCCAAGCCCGACATACCAGAGCTTGTGCCTCCTTTAACCCTCCAAAGGAGATGATTTTCGTGATTTGATAAATGTACTAAGCCAAGTCGCAGCTTGTTGCGACTTGTGGTTGTACTTGTTATACACAGGAGGTCGTGACAAGATTAAGTCCTTAGGGTTGTCCGGACGGCTCAACCACATTCCCACCATTCTCGTGCTACATCCGCACTCCACCATCTTACCATCCGCCTGCACGGGTATTAGCGATTTAGGTTTTTGAGATGTAAAATACAACAATTCAACCATCTCAGTCATTTACCCTCAATGACTGCCCAAATCATTTTATGATTGAAAAGATGATGATTAGGACATGTTAATGTCCCGGTACTTAAGCAAGTCTAGCATGTCGCTTAAGTACAACCTATAGCTAGTATTACCATATAATTACTAGGGTGACAACGGAATTAAGGGATTCAAGTTGTCAAGGATGGCATAAAAATTAATTATTCAACAAATGGGTAATTAGCTACCTTAAGCTTTAACATACAGTTGTTTAAAGAATTAAAGCATGCAATTTGCTATTTTAAAAGAATATAATTTGCATAAAATGTGGGCTCAATATGATCAAAGTATTGACTCGCCTGGTGGTAGGAGAGAGTCCGAGTAGTCTTGTCCTTGATCGACGTGGAGGTCTCCTGCCTCCAAATCTACGCGGCAAGTACCTGAAAAATAAACGACAAGCAACAAGAGCAATTAAATACACAAGAGTACTCAAATGAACTCCAAATTGAACAAGACCTATGCCATTAGCAAGATCTTGATTTTAGAAATTTTAGAAATTTATTTCACAATTTTTGGAGTTGAAATGAGGAGATATTAATATTTAAAGTCTAGCTTTTGAAATAAAAATAGAAAAGGAACTCAAATCACGTAAATAAAAGAAAACAAAAGCGCCCAGACCAAAGGCGGCTCGCCCACGGCCTCACCTCGAGCAGCGCCACACGAAGTGCGCCCACGGCACGCTGGCTTCGCCCGGAAGGAAAAGGGGAAGGAGGGCGGCCGAGGGAGAAGAAAGGGCGGCGGCGAGCGAGGAAAGGAAGGGGGTGGCGCGACGGCGCACGGGAGGAGGAAGGCTCTGGAGCGGCGGGAACCACCGGAGGGGAAGAGGAGGCGGCGGCGCGACGAGGAGCTCCGGTGCGGCGGCGCGAGGGAGATGGCGACGACGACGAGGAGGCGCGGCACACGGAGGGGAGCTCACCAACGGCGAGGACGACGAGGTAAGCCCTCGCTCTTTCTTTTCTTCTTTCTTCTTCTTCTGGGAGGATTGGGAAGGAGGGAGTGGAAGGGAGGGCGCGGCTAGGGTTTTAAAGCCGGGAAGAGAGGGAGGGGTCCGCGGCGTGCGCGGCGGCTCGGGAAAGGCAGGCGCACGAGGTGATGATGGCGCGGGGTAGCGTGCGGGAGGGGAAGGGAGGAGGGGGTCCGGTCCGCGAGGAGGACGAAGGGGGCCCGCGAGGGTTGACTTCGGGGCAAAACGGGCATCACAAATCCTACCCACCTTAAACGGAATCTCGACTCGAGATTCGAGCCGCCCGAGAATGTGGACGGAAATCCAGCTTGTTGATCTTCTCGCTCCTGTGTGGCTTCTTTGGTCGAGTGATGGCTCCATCGAACTGCAAAGGCGGATGACTTGACGCCTTGTCCGCTCGACGACGCCGAGGATCTTGATCGGTGCTCCGGATAAGTCAAATCCTTATCAAGCGCGATGGCTTCGACAGAGTCCGCTTCTTCGTACTCGAGACATTTCTTTAGTTGAGAGACATGGAACACGCTAGGACGCTCGACAAACTTTCGTAGCTCTAGCCGATAGGCAACTTCTCCACGCTTAGCGTGATCGGAACGGGCCTATGTATCTTGGTGCGAGCTTGCCTTTAACTTTGAATCTTCGGTTCCACGGCGGCGATACCTTGAGATACAAGATCTCCAACTTCAAGGTTAAGTCTCTTCGACGGTTGTCGCGATAACTCTTCTGCCTAGACCGAGTCGCTTGAAGGCGATCTCGATTAGTCGAACTTTCTTCACTTTGCTTGAGAGTATCCGGTCCAAAGATATATCCTTCACCTGATTTCACCAATGCAGAGGAGTTCTGATTTTCTTCCATAGAGTGCTTCAAATGGGGACATTTTGACTTGATCGATAACTATTATTGTATGCAAACTCGCATACCAGAGACATTTTTCCCGCCTACGTAAACTCCAAAGCACAAGCTCAAGCATGTCTTCTAGGATTTGATTTGTTCTTTCCGTCTCACCATCGGTCCATGGATGATATGTCAGATCAATGTAAGGTGTGTTCCAAGGGCATCATGCAAACTAGCCTGTAAATGCGAGGTAAATTGAGAACCTCGATCGGAGACTATTCTCTGGGTACTCCATGTAAACACACGATACGAGCCATGTATAACTCGGCTAACTTGTCTCCTTGTAAGTTGTCTTCACAGGATGAAGTGGCGACTTTAGTCAATCACAACTATAACCCATATCGAGTCACATCCGACTTAGTTCGAGGTAGACCGTAATGAAATCCATTCCGATTTCTTCCCATTTCCACCGAGGGATCTGTAAGGGTTGTAGCAATCCTACTGGTCTTTGATGTTCAGCTTTGATTCACGACATACATCACAACAAGCTACATACTCGCGATATCTCTTTTCATTCGTGGCCACCAATACAAAATCTTCATGTCTTGGTACATCTTGGTGCCGCTCGTGCAGGTGTAAGCGTAATCGTGAGCTTCCTTTAGAATCGATCTTTGAGTTCCTTCTCGTGGGGAACAAAGAGACGCTTCCCATACCATAGGATTCCCCGCGATCTTCTCGACATCTTAGGGCCTTTCCTTTGCCATGAGATGCTTGAATCTCTGACTCGTGATGTCCTCTTGAGCGGCCTTGATCCGCTTCTTCTAGGGTTGGATGGGCCTCTACAAAGGCTAGGTGCCTTGCTTTATTAACTCAAGGTTGAGGGCTTCAAATTCCTTGCAGAGCTCAAAGTTGATGTTCTGAATCATGACATTATCTGTAGAGGATTTACGCTTAATGCATCAAAGAACTACATTAGCCTTTCCAGATGATAATGGACATCCAAGTTGTAATCCTTTATTAATTCCAACCATCTTCTTTGTCGAAGGTTGAGGTCCGATTGGGTGAAATGTACTTGAGACTCTTGTGGTCTGTGTAGATATTACAAGTGATTTCCAATCAAATAGTGTCGCCAAATTTTTAGGGCGTGCACTCATCGCCGCTAACTCCAAATCATGGGTTGGATAATTGTCTTCGTGAGGACGGAGTTGTCTTGAAGCATAAGCTACTACCTTTCCTCCTTGCATGAGCACACAACCAAGACCTTGGCGCGATGCATCACAAGAGACTTCAAGTCTTGATGTATGTCCGGCAGATCAACATCGTGCGTGGTTAACTTCTTCTTCAATTCTTGGAAACTCTTTTCACAAGCTTCATCCAATCATACTTCTTTTCCTTTTTAAGTAGATGGGTCATTGGTTTGGAAAGCTTAGAGAATCCTTCAATGAAGCGCCTCAGAGTATCCGGCCAAACCGAGAAAACTACGCACTTCCGTCACCGATGTGGGTTGTTTCCATTCCATTACATTTGCTACTTTGGATGGATCAATCATGATTCCTCCAATGGATACAATGTGTCCGAGGAAACCGATTTCATGAAGCCAAAATTCACATTTATCGATTTGGCATAAAGATGATTCTCTTTAAGCTTTTCTAAGACCAATTGCAAGTGTTCGAATGTTCTTCATCGGTCTTTGAATAGATCAAGATGTCGCTTCTATGAACACGCATAACAAACTTGTCTAAGTATTCCATGAATACTTTGTTCATGAGGTTCATGAAGTAGGTGGCGCGCTGGTCAAGCCAAACGGCATGACGTTGAACTCATACAGCCATACCGTGGTAAAGCCGCCTTAGGAATATCCTCATTCCCGATCTTAAGTCGATGGTATCCCGACCTCAGTCTATCTTGGAGAAAATCGATGCTCCGCCAACCGATCGAACAGGTCATCAATGCGAGGTAAGGGGTACTTGTTCTTGATGGTCACATCATTGAGTGCTCAGAGTCCACGCACAATCAAGCGGTGCCATCTTTCTTCTTCACAAAGAGAACTGGCGAACCCCAGGGAGAAGAACTAGGTCTAACGAAACCTTTGTCTTGCAAGTCTTCAATTTGTGTCTTAAGTTCTTCAAGTTCGTCAGCCGCCATTCTGTATGGTCTCTTAGCAATTGGGGCTGTCCTCGGCTTCAAGTTGATGACAAACTCAACGCTCTCGTCCGTGGCATGCCCGGTAATTCTTCCGGGAAGACATCGGGTAAGCTTGAACTACGCGTTGTCTCCGGGACAACTCTCCAAGGTGGTGGATTGTTCTATTCAAAGGAGAGGAACGATCCACACTAACTCTTATGGTGGTCTCTGGGTTCTTGGTGAGCACCACTTTTCTGTTGGCGCAATCTATCAATCCTTGATACTTGGCCAACCAATCCATCCCTAGGATGATATCCAAATGCTTGAGATTCTAGCACCGTAAGGTTTGCTAGAATCCGGAATGTTCCATAGCAATTTCTACCAGGGACCGATCGAGGTAGCATAAAGGGATCCCCGGTGAGCTAAGTACCACGGGTTTCTTTAACTTATAGGTTGGCAACTTAAGCCTTTCGACAAACTTTCTTGAAATAAAAGAGTGCAAGCTCCGTAATCAAACAAAACTTATGCGGTAATCGAATTAACAGGAACGTACTCCATTAGTACTCTCGAGGCACCTTGAGCTTCCTACCGTGACGTGGTTCACACGCCATGGCTTTGCGCTGGTGTAGACCTTGATGCTCGTGAAGTCCGCGACTCTTGCTTGGGGCTGGGTCCCGCTTGAATCGGCGTTACTCTGTGTTGAGTCTTTGCCGAGCATTCGACGGTAGGACAACGATTGGCGAAGTGTCCTTTTCTCCACAAAGTAAGCAATGGAGGTTTCTTCTTTGGGTTGATCGCTTCGCCGTTGCCGGGCGGGGAGAGCACCGAATCCACTTCCTTGGGGACGGGGTGGAAACTTGGTTTTTCGAGAAGAGGCTGCAGACGATCCAAAGATGAGCCGCCTTGGAATGTAGGCTTCGGGAAAGCTACCTTGTGGCCTCTGAAATGACATCTTCCTTTGCGGCTAATCTCCGCATCTTCTTCTCATTTTCACAAATGAGGGCTTTATTAACTAATCGAAGCTAGAGTAATCATGGAGGATAAGTCGTCCTCTCATGTCCTCACGCATTCCTTCAACAAAGCGTCGATTTTCTCTTCTTCATCGGCTACATCATTGGGGCGAGCGAGCAAGTCTGGTTAAACTTGGTTAGATACTCATTTATCGACATCCGACCGCTTGAGAGCTCAATTCGTTCTTCTTCAATCTCATTGTTCCACTGCACGGTTGGCCCCGAAGCGCCTTGAATTCCTCCCGAGAATCACGCCATGCGGGTTCAACTTCGACTTGTTGTATTTCCGCAACTTCTTCTATTTCGTGCAGAGGCGGGATCTTGTGGGGCTCCAATCGTAGATGCTACGACTCGCTATTCTCGCTTCTTCTTCCTCTAGATTCTCATCACCTCGGCGCGAGGTAATTCTCCCACCAGCGCGGCGGCGCTTTTCGGTGATGGGTGGCGAAATCCACCTTGTCTTCATTTGAGCAATGGCAAGACGAAGTTTCTTCTCGGTGTCCCCGAGCCGTCTTGACTTCTAGCGTTCATTGGCGCAAAGAAAGGTGAGAGGTCGGGTCCCGAGAAAATCGCCACTTGGAGTTGCGATCGGTGGTCCATCACGATTGTTTAGTAACGCTCAAGAACTGAATCACTGAAACATGACTTGGGTCATTGTCGGTTTCTTTGGTGGTGGAGGAGGCGGTTCTGTCCTCGGCCTTGGCCACGACCACGGCCACGGCCTCTTCCTCGCCGCGCGAAGGCTCCACTGATGCGCGGCAGCCTCTTCTTGGCGGCATCTCAAGGAACTCGAGGCTTAGAACTAGAGGGAGTATATGAGGGTTCACTAGCCCTCTAAGGCACACACAGACAAGAACAAAACCAACAAAATAACGAAGCAAGTACAATACAAAGCCTAGAGCGGCTACACTATAATAAGGGGGTTAAGTGTTACATGACTCTCGAACAAAGCTTATACACTAAGCTAAGTCATGACACCGAATACAACCACATCGTCTACAAAAGAAAGAAACAAAAGTGCTTGCAACCCAAAAGACTGCTCAGCAAGCACTGCTAGCTAACCTAAACTAATCTGACAGCTGCTCTACCGGGGACTGACCACAAAGCGTACGATTGCGGGGAGCGAACGAACGGCTCGATCAAGGCTCGCGAACGGAGCAGAACGTGAACGGCTGAGGTGGCGTCCACGACTGGACTCGTCAAACCCGGGCGGTGGACTGGGGCTGCGTCCACGGCTGGGCTCTCCTAGGCGACGGCCGGACGGCGGCGGGCGCACCGCTATGCGGCCGTGAGAGTCGAGACGGGTCCTTCGGGCGGGAACGCCGGCTCGGCACCGGGAGGACGGGGCGGCGAGAGGTGCAACCGGGGGCGAGGATCGAAGCGGCGCTCGAGGCGTGCCAACTCGCAAGAGCGCGCCCTCTCTCGCACCGCAGCATCCTCTCGCATCGCAGTTGGAGTGAGCTTCATCACTCGACCATGTTGCTCGAAGGGTGTCGAGTGGGCATAGCCGCCGGTGAGGAGTGTCCGCAACGCTCGATCTCATCCATGGCGGCGGTGATGGTGGCTATCATCGCCGCGTAGCCGGACTCGCCGCGCTGCGAGGGTCGCTGCTCTCGTGTCGAAATTGCTGGGGGACACGCCTCATCCGGGAGGTACGGGTAGAAGCGTATGGGTGACTCAAAGAAGAGATCCTCGCATTTCCAACACAAAGCGGGTGGAAGCGACGCGCGCGCGTCCGAATGGCGTCATGACGGCACGCTGGGTGCCTCGCCCAAGAGGAAGGAAGTGAACTCGCCAACCTCGGCGAGAGGTACACCTCCATCGCCCAGACTCGCGGGTCTCGATCCTCGTCATCCTACCACGGAACGTAGGCCGACTGGGGAAAACCAAGGTACAAAGATCGGTGGCGAAGTATGTCCATGAAGCCTCCTCGTTCTCTCCGTGAACGAGGAGATCCCACTGCCATCCGACGACGGTAGCCATCTACAAATTTTGAAAACAGAAAAGATCAAGACAAGGTAAAACTCAAGTGAAATAAGGATAAGTACAGACTAGGAGTGAAGAGTAGAAGCAATAAATACTCTATATTTTTAGCAAAGCTTTTTCTTAGTTTTCAAAATAAGATCCAAGTCCTTAAGGCAATGACCAATCTAACTAAGACTCTACGATCGTATGCTCGATACAGCTCTGTCGGACCCGGATTTTCTAATCCGAATCCTTCGTGGAAAACGCCGTGCTATTCCTCGATCGAGATAGCACTCATGTGCATTGCTGAATCATTCATACATGGCGTGAACTAAAGTATCAATATTACAAACAACAGAGTGACATAGACCACGCCGGTCGAAGTTTACAACAGGGCGATCGTGCCAAATTGATTACAATACGTAACACCGACACGGTAGCGGAAGCAAAAGGGTAGAGCTCATCTCTTCACAGTAAGCGATCGGGCACCCCTGTAATGATCGATATTATCCAAGGACCGGGTAATATCGGTTGCACGCAAGTACCAACGAGTCAACTTAGGTCGCGTCGAGGCCTAGACTACGATCCTAGACTACTCTTCGCCGTTTCCTTGTCCATCAACTCGGTTCCTCGTAGTAAGCATAGTCTCCTCCATCGGCCATCCAAGGGTTTGGGGAGAGCGAGGATGAGCACAACTACGTGCTCGCGAGCCAATACACAATGCAATGATATACATGCAAGGCTTACAAGGGTGGCTCGGTTCTTTTATTTGCGAAAGCAATACTTTTTAAATATCATAAGTACAAATTCCTAGCACTTAGCATTTTTAACAAATTTCATTTTAGTTAAAGAGAAATTGTGCAATATTTGTATCAGCAGAGGTTACCTCCACCTTCATGCTTATTTTGATTGTGGTTACATCCACCACTAAACGACACTGGGTACGAAGACCCAGAAATAACCAATCTCAGGGCTAGGTGAGCCCGCCACAATTTTCATACCACCCACAAAGTTTTTGAAATAGAACTAACTCAAGTTAAGTTCCCATGTCCGCTTTGACCAGAGGCACTACTGCTTAAACAGCTTTATAACTCGCAGATTTGTACACTTTACCCACAAGAGACAATTAACTCGCTGTCTCTACACGATTCCGTAGTCGTGTAGTCGAGAGGTTGTCACAATAACTTTTCTAAATATCTCGCCTTCCTCGTCTCACCCATATGGGGTTATGCCCATACGTTGCGCGGATGTCCACCTCAACGATCGGCGTAGCGTGGCTACACCTCAACGATCGCGAACTTCACCCTTGACTCTGTCCCATCCAAGCCCGACATACCCAGAGCTTGTGCCTCCTTTAACCTCCAAAGGAGATGATTTTCAGGATTTGATAAATGTACTAAGTCAAGTCGCAGTTTGTTGCGCACTTGTGGTTGTACTTGTTATACACAGTGAGGTCGTGACAAGATTAAGTCCTTAGGGTTGTCCGGACGGCTCAACCACATTCCCACCATTCTCGTGCTACATCCGCACTCCACCATCTTACCATCCGCCTGCACGGGTATTAGCATTTAGGGTTTTGAGATGTAAATACAACATTCAACCATCTCACCATTTACCCTCAATGACCGCCAAATCATTTTATGATTGAAAAGATGATGATTAGGACATGTTAATGTCCCAGATTTAAGCAAGTCTAGCATGTCGCTTAAGTACAACCTATAGCTAGTATTACCATATAATTACTAGGTGACAACGGAATTAAGGGATTCAAGTTGTCAAGGATGGCATAAAAATTAATTATTCAACAAATGGGTAATTAGCTACCTTAAGCTTTAACATACAGTTGTTTAAAGAATTAAAGCATGCAATTTGCTATTTTAAAAGAATATAATTTGCATAAAATGTGGGCTCAATATGATCAAAGTATTGACTCGCCTTGGTGGTAGGGAGAGAGTCCGAGTAGTCTTGTCCTTGATCGACGTGGAGGTCTCCTGCCTCCAAATCTACGCGCTAAGTACCTAAAAATAAACGACAAGCAACAAGAGCAATTAAATACACAAGAGTACTCAAATGAACTCCAAATTGAACAAGACCTATGCCATTAGCAAGATCTTGATTTTAGAAATTTTTAGAAATTTATTTCACAATTTTTGGAGTTGAAATGAGGGAGATATTAATATTTAAAGTCTAGCTTTTGAAATAAAAATAGAAAAAGGAACTGAAATCACGTAAATAAAGAAAACAAAAGCGCCCAGACTGAAAGCGGCCCGCCCACGGCCTCAGCCGAGCGCAAGCGCGCGCGCGAGGTGCGGCCCACGGCGCGCATTCGCCTGGCGGAAGAAAAGGGGGAAGGAGGGCGAAGCCGAGGGGGAGAAGAAAGCGGGCGGCGGCGGCGAGCGAGGGGAAAGGAAGGGGGTGGCGGCGACGGCGCACGGGGAGGGGAGGAAGGCTCGGGAGCGGCGGGAACCACCGGAGGGGGAAGAGGAGGCGGCGGCGCGACGAGGAGCTCGGGTGCGGCGGCGCGAGGGAGATGGCGACGACGACGAGGAGGCGCGGCACACGGAGGGGAGCTCACCAACGGCGAGGACGACGAGGTAAGCCCTCGGCTCTTCTCTTTTCTTCTTTCTTCTTCTTCTCGGGGAGGATTGGGAAGGAGGGAGTGGAAGGGAGGCGCTGGGCTAGGGTTTTAAAGCCGGGAAGAGAGAGGAGGGGGTCCGGCGGGCGCAAGCGCGGCTCCGGGGTGCGCGTGCGCACGGAGGTGATGATGGCGGCGGGGGTAGCGTGCGGGAGGGGAAGGGAGGAGGGGGGGGTCCGGTCCGGCGAGGAGGACGAAGGGGGGGGCCCGGCGAGGGTTGACTTCGGGGGCAAAAACGGGGCATCACACCTAGGCCCAAGCTTCCCGCATCGTGTGCCTGGTAGAGTTGCAGCTGCCCGATGATGAAGGCGCAACCATGCAAATTCGCCCACGGTAAAGTGTATGCTTCGATGCTTGTGGTCATGATTTTTTTTTTTTTTTTTTTTGTAAAACTCTTGAGCATGTCAGAACGACCACGAACATCGACAAAAAGAGGTCGAGGTCCCGGAGCTCCCGGTCCACACCGGCGCGCACTCACCGGCTCATAATCCGAAAAGACGGTGGATCGCGCCATACACGACCCGAAACGGAGTAGTATGAAGCGCTCAATGCTAGGATGTATTATAACCCGTCATGCAACGGAGGTACATAGTGATGACCTTATTGACCACCTCGGATTGCCCATTAGATTGGGGATGAAAGGTCGTGCTCATATTCAATAAGGTGCCACACTATGCAAACAAATCTTTCCAAAATCGGAGGTCAATACGGATCTCTATCTGAGACAATCAACACCGTATACCACGCAGCGAACAATCTCAAAGAAACAACACACGCGCGATCAAGATGCGAATAATGATGTGCCAATGGATGAAGTGAGCATACTTGAGAACGATCCACAATGGTCAGAATAATTGATTTCCGACCAACCTTTGGTAATCCTTCGATGAAGTCCGTAGAGATGTCAAACCAAACACGGCGCATGCGCAGCGCAGGCAGAGGGCGCACGGGGAGCGGAGCTGGGATGGGATGAGGGCGACGACTTGAGGCCGAGGCAAGTGCGAGCAGGTGGGAGGCAACGGGGCGGCGTGAGGGTGACGTGGCGCGGGCGTGGGCGCATCCTGGTGTGTGCATGGCGAGAGCTGGGGCGCTGGGGTGGCAAGGGAGCGGCAAGGGGAGGCTCGGGCCAAGGAAAAAAGGCCAGGGGAGTGAAGGGAAATCAAAACCGAATTTGAATCTGAGATTTGAAAATTGAAACTGAAATTTGAAATTGAGCTTTGAGAACAAAGGACAATCATGCAAACACTGCTCAAGAACTGAAAACGGGATGCTACATTTACCTAGAAATTAGTAGAACATAGAAGCTTAGTACTAGAGTGTGAAGTGAAATGTGAACTTTGAAATTCTCTAGTTTTAATCCTATAATCATTAATCAGCCATGGTTCAGTCAGTTTTCAGTCTCCGTTTGTGAATCGCATGGTTAAAAGATTCCCTTACGCCTATGCACACGTCAGTGATGTGATCACTAGGTAGAAGCAAGCTGTAATACTCTTGGGATACAATAAACTAATCTTTCGTTAATCACTAGCAAGTACCAATCGCATGCTTAATCAGTCAAGTATTTTAGTTTGCTTGGAATAAGTTCAGTTCAGTAGTATATATACATGTTGCAGTGGTTGCAACTAGCAACATATTTCTCTAAAAGAAAAGAAATTCCCATGTGCCCCATCACAAGGAGGCAGTTAGCATCCAGTGGACCTTGAATTCTCGACAATTCTAAGCACACTCCATGAATTTCTCCTAAATAGTACAAACGATTAGCATTTTAAAGCATAGGAGTGTCCTAGGTATGTGATTCTCATTCATCTAATTTGAGTTTACAATTTATATGAGCCTTTCCATTTGTAATGTATATATTATGTTTTGAAGACTCCAAAACATTGAATTGGTATGGAGCATGGTCACTTAATTCTCTACAACTTGTGTCACTTCATCTGTAAACTGCTTTTGGTAGTTAGGCAGGCCCTTTAAGTTGAGAACAACCAAAGATGATAGTCAATTGCAATTCTTGAACATTTTTGTGCAGACCACGTGGTGTATTAGAATGAATCACCAAATCAAAATCAATGATGAGCTCGATTTCCATGAAGGGTTACAGATAGAATATGGAACATGCATGGCACATTTATGTTCACATGTCTCTGTCTGTGCCCCCAACCCCAAGCTGTTTACACATTGGAGTATTGGACCACTTGGCTGGAAAAAGTCACAGTTATGTTATTTAGTAATTTGTGACTGTTTTTCTGTTCCATAATACATCTCTAGCGCTGCCAGGACGATCTCTTTCCAAAGAAGAATTCACTGGATACGGTCTTAAACAAACCCACTTGGCAGGTCTGATTGTTATACTTAGTATTCATCTTTAATATGCTCAACTTTTCGATGACAACCTGGCAGTTGTAAATTGTAAGATAAAAAGTTGTTGGGAAGTTCTTTGGATACTGGGTCACTTTCAAGAAATCCACAAGGACTGGTTGAGAATTAAGTAAATGCGCAACAGTCTGAGTCAGGTGGCACTTTTGGAGATACTGAAGGTAGAAATGAACAAAATGGGAATGACTCAGAAGGAAATCTTTCTTTAAACTCTTAAGTATTATTCAAAATGTATTTCAAAACGGAAAACACTTCACACTGGAGTCTTCTCTAGCTAAGAAGAATTTGCAGTTCAGTGACGCACTATTTTCAGTAAAAGGGTGGGTTGGGGAACAGTACAAGACATCAACTTCTGAGATGGTCCTTGTGACGACCCGTTTTAGGGACCATTAAATTCCCCGCAACCATCCAGGAAGTTCAGTTGCAAAGAAAGAATGAGTACATCAAGCCTACTCACGTTTTATTAATAAAAACCAAACATTAATTTACAAGAGAGTATGGCTTAACAGACTGCTTTTACACTATCATGGGCATCCAAGCCTAAAGTTTATATATTACACGACAAAAGATCCTTCAACACTAGAAGCACACTTGAGCGAGGTTGAGATCTAGTACCAGTAGTCATCACCATCCGGAGGATCATCTAATTCTCTCTCGTATGGTTCTCCGGTGTCTTCCCAGGTTTCTTCTGTTGATGATTCGGCAAGTATGAGTATAACTGTACTCAGCAAGCCATATGAAAAAACTATTTAACTACTTTCCAAGATTTCAATTAATTGTTCAGGGTTTACCATAGTGCGAGCGTGGATGCATTCTTTGAAGTAAAGCACTTTGACTTTAGAAACAGTAAAACCATAGTAATAATAATAATAAGAGGGGGTTTTAAACATCTGTAATTACCACATTAACATCTCAAAATCTCTACTTGTGCCTTGTTGTTAGAATCACTCATGAACACAACTCCATTAACCAAAAACACGACATATTCTAATACTATTGTTTATACTCTGTAGAGTTGCTCAACTTTACTCATAAGATACATCAGACTCATAATGTCAAGCTATAAACACATAGCATAATTGTGTGAGACTAAGTTAAGATAACAAAGTATTTGCACTGTTCATCATTTCTAGCCTCTACCCGGTAGATTCTTGGCCAAACAGCCATTGGGAGACCATCGACCAATGGCAGAATTCACGGTCCGATGCTGAATGGATCTACCATTGTGTAGATGAGCAAGTGACCCTTCGAGCCCACTCCTGCCCCACCCCTTTTCAAACCCGTGGCTGCCCTTTACCGCTAGAGCAGGTGCCACCTATAGATATTCGATTAGAAAGAACAGTGTACTAAGCTAGGTTGGATATACCAAACATATGGTTGAGCGGGTTCTATGTCTGTTACTTGACACAAGGTTCTAGCTCTTATTTGTCTCAAGTGAGGAGATGGACCCGCAATCCAGTGGTTGTCCACCCTCTTGGCCTCACTTTCAACTTACTTTTCAAAGTCTATTGGGTGAGGAGATGAACTCCTAACCAACTCGTGACTGTCCACCCTCTTGGCCTCAACCCTCAACTCACTTTTGAAAGTCTATTGGTGAGTAGCCAAATATCCTTATCAGTGTTTGTAAAACAATTGTGTGACATTAGCCTATCCATAATTACTAATGTGTGATTATATTATTAGTACTTAAGCTTGTCAAGATGAATATGGTCTACAAGAGCACAAATGGTAGGAATTAACTATTCATCGGGACATTCTAAACTATTATTTCGTAAGAGAATAAACGATCATAAATAACATAATGAAGGTAATGATAATAGTAATAGTGACATGGGCTCAACATGATCAAGGAATGCGACTTGCCTACTTGTTCGTAGTCTTCAACTGGATCTACTTCTCCTGTGTTTGTAGATTGTTCTTGAAAATAAAATAAAATAAATAAGTCCAGGCTCAGCAAGGGCGAGCTGGGAACAAAATGGAATAAATAAATCCAGAAAAGTTATAAAGAAAGGTGGTGTGGGTGATTAGGGTTTAAATGGTGCTTGGTTGGATCGAACTGAGTTGAAAATGGGTTTGACGGGCCCGAAACGGTCAAAATGGATATGTATGCTTAACAGGTCTGGACGAACAATGTCGAGTTTGTTGCACAGTACCGGATCGACACTATTCCTTATTGGGTTCAGATGGAACAGTAATGGGTTCAATGGATAGTGGCAGGTCGGGTTCGAGTAAATAGTAATGGGTTTGGGCTGGGTACTATTGGGCTACATAGTGTTGGCTTCGGATTAATAGTGCTGGGCTCGATCGGGCTAGGCTTGCTACAATGTTGACGGCACAGTGTTACTCAACACTGGGCTGGCCCGGTTTGCTGGCTGGGCTGGCTTCCCTGGCCCACCTAGGTGGTTCATGGGGTGTCTGGTGCAACGAGCTAGAAGCTCGCTTCCATGGGGCCCGAGGCAGAGGAGATGGTGGTGGCGGCGATTGCGATGTCGGTGGTGGCAAGCAACGGCGGCGGGTGGTGTGGTGAGCATCCTTGAGGCATTAGCAACCCATTTTGGGCACTCGCACGGGCTGAGGTGGCTCGGGGATGGCTTGGCAGCAGCGGTGGTGCACAGCCAGAACAAGGGAGGAGCTCGGCGAGTTCCGACGGTGCTTTGACCAAATTGGTCAAAGCATGAGCACCAGTGGGGCGAGGAGATCACGGTGGTGGTGTTGATGAAGCTCGGGGAGGTCTGAGGCGAGCTAGCGATGGTGGGCTTGGATGGCAGTGCACAGTGACGGTGAGTCGGAGGCGGGGAGGCTCAGCTTGGAGCTCGAGGACGTGTTTGTGGACATGAGGCGATGCTAAGGGCACGGTTGATTGGGTGTGTGTGTGGACGGAGGCGATGAATCGGAGATGAGGCTCACCGATGGGCTTTCGGGGGCGGGGGCGTTGGTGCGGCGGGGTTAGGGAAGATGGAGGGGGCTGTGTGGGTGTGCGGCGGTGTTAAAGAGGGTGATGAAGTCACCGGGCTCGGCTTTATACGCGATGAAGGCGGTGGTACTAGAGGCGGCATGAGAGCGGGCACAGTGCGTGGGCGGCGGCGTGGACAGCCGTGCGGGTTCGGCGCTACGAGGAGGGGAGTTGGCAGGCACGATGGCAGCATAGGAGCGGCTGTGTCTCACTAGCACAAGTGGTGCATGTTGGCATGGTGAGCAGTGGCGGGGAGGCGTGTCGAGCGGGTGGTGGCGAGGATCAGGCGCGGCACGGATCGACGGCGGGGCGGCAATTAATGCCCGACACGAGGTGGCGAAGCGTTGGCGCGGGCAAAGACGACGAGAGACCGAGGCGGTGCAGGCGCGCAGCGAACAACGGCGCGACGCGAGGCGGAGGGGAACAGAGGTGAAGGCGGGTTGCACATAGTGTGCTTTCCAAATGAGGATACAGGTTTCCAAAAGAGGAAGGCGGCTTTTGGGGAAAACTTTTCGGATTTGGCAAACAAACTCCTAATTCAACCGAAATTCAAATAAAATCCATTTTTTGGGATTGTTT
Source organism: Ampelocalamus luodianensis (assembly GCA_036346255.1). Taxonomy (NCBI): domain Eukaryota; kingdom Viridiplantae; phylum Streptophyta; class Magnoliopsida; order Poales; family Poaceae; genus Ampelocalamus; species Ampelocalamus luodianensis. Next base: position 4,990,805 of record CM070624.1, on the reverse strand, counting down.
CGGTCTTTGCCACCAAGCGATTACAATTTACGGTAATTTGACATTGGGAGATAGCGCAGTAAGAGTGTAATGAAATTATGAAAGACCAGTGACAATGTCAACTGAAATGTCATTGTCAATTTCCTATTCATCATCCATGAAAGCGAAAGGTGCACCTAAAATCCTTTTGTTGTTAGTTAAATTGGCAAGAGGCCTAAATGATATTTCAGAGGAACATATGATATTCCGGAGGACAAACCAGAAACAAGACGGATTCAAAGAACGCGGTGGCGGGATCATAGCCAACCAAAGCATCAGCATCGGCAACTGCAAGTGAATTGGTCACCGGCTCTGAAAGAGAAGGAACCACAATAGGTTGGAACTGCAAGTTAAGCATATAAAACAAACCCACCAGTGGTAGGAATCTCCTACTGCTTTGTTTGAACGAATCTAAATTCCTAGTTTTGCTACCACTTGTTCAACTTGCTCATTAGCTCGGAAATGCGCATTGCTGGAGGCTGGAGGCGGCGCTCAAACCGCCACACTGGCGCATGAGTATCCTACTGTAACAACATTCGTGGATGGTTTTGGAATTTGGATCAGTTATCCAGATGAAACATGTGATTTTTAGCCAAAAAAATCCCCAAGTGTCTTGGCTCTGCTGCAATATTTTAGTCCCCTCTCCCACTCATCATGAGTAATTTGAAGCAAGTTGTTCGCTAATTTATAAGTTGGTACCAGCACCAAAGCATTTACCAAGATCGTCTCATGGGGACTCTGCACAATAAGAAAAAATTGGGGTGGGAAGGAGAGTGCTACGAGCGGTATTCGCTTACACGGGACAAGTTCGCCGACGGCGGGGAGGAAAATTGCTCTAAGCGAGCGAACGCCGCCGGTCGCCGTTGGTTGGCGCTGGTGGCGCGGTTATCTGATCTCCGCTCCGCGACATTTGCACAAGAGCGAGGCGAACTGAAGACTGAAGATGCTCGCGTTTGGTTCGTCACGCCGATCTCAACAAAAATTGGGCCGGGCTGGGAACACGGGCCGTCCGACGCGAAAATACTTGGCCAGGCCGGGTTGAAAGAGATTTTACTCAGGTCGGCCCGTAAAAAGCCCAACTAGCCGGACTGGGCTTTCCCAAAAAACAACTGTGAACACCGAAATCGTCAGATAATTATTTCACAACCAAACGTGAGAACAAACGACGATCAAGTACAATTGGAACAGTTTCTTACACCCAGCTTCGATTGCATTCCTTTCATGTACAATTTTCACACAGTAGAGCACAGCAGCAGTGATTATACAGTTATACAAATCCGGATCACTGCGTGCTGCTGGCACCAGCAGCATCAGCAGCTGATGCTAACGAGTCCTTGGACCTCGACGATCTCGAGGAAGGCACCGGAGAGCCGTCCGTGGGTTTCTTCCTCCGCCGCCTAGTCTTCCTCGGCGGCCGCGGTATGTCAGGGCACGGAGCTGCTGCGTCTTGCTGCCCGGTGTTCTCTGAAAGTATGCCAAAAGGCGATGTGTCTCGAGGCTGGTCGAAATCTGTCAGACAATCGCCGTAGTATATATGCTCGTCAGTGACAAGAACACAGCCTTGGAATGTAGAGCTGACATTGCTGTAGCAATGTTTAACTGAATAAAGATGCAAACATTAAGTGATTATGCAGAACTTTAGGCCATGCTGCAGCGATCATCCCACTTGCTCGTTGTTTATTCACAGCGGTATTTGACAGATTCGTCTGGTTGCCACATTGGAATATCTACAGTTTTTCTGCATCTGGCGGGCATTTGTACATGTGTGGACAGCATGTTCTTTGTCGAATGTCTGACCTGTCGTCGGAGTTTACCTGAACTTTTGCGAGTTTATTAGCCGGAGCCTGTCTTGCGCTCATCCCGTTTCTCAGTATTATAACTACGTATATAATACATGTACGTGCTTAATTCCTTGTTAAAGACTTTTTTTGCCCAGAACTTCTGTAACCTACTGAAATCTTACTTAGCAAAATGAATGATGATTTTACTACCTCTTGTTCCTGAGATATCACAGAATTATTGGAGATAGCTACCAATGGCTTAAATATTTATCAATTTCCCCCCTATAGTTTAGTAACCATGCGTATGCACAATCCATTGCCTACCAATAACAAAAGATGCTGCTGGTTGTTCAGAACTCAGATGTATGCATTTGTTTATCAACATGTGCCCTGCAACTCCGGATACTAGATCAAGAACCAACAGAAAATTGCTGAACATGGTGACGTGCGCATGATATTAAGTAGCATAAAAATAGAGCAAGTTGCCAAGTTTGCGTCTCCATCCACACATGCCACCCATAAGACAAATCAAAATCTTTCCTAAAGAAGACACGATCATATGAAGCAATCACACCAAATAGAGATGTGCTTCTATACTGACAAACATGAGGTTTGACCATACCTTGAGAAGCCCAGGAGGTCCCTGTGGACGGTGCAAAGTTGCCCAAATACGAAAAATCAGATGATGCCGTGATGTCATTCATCTACGAAGAAATGCGAGATAACACATAATGTCAATATGTCACGATGAGTAACAGAGGTTTTTCCTAAAAACAGAGCCACAGACAGAGGTAATCAGACAGATCAAACAAGAATCTGCAGTGCGGTTTTTCATGAAGAAGAAGAAGAAGAAGAAGAAGAAGAAGAAGAAGAAGAAGAAGAAGAAGAAGAAGAAGAAGAATTTGCTGTGCTGTACTGAATTCACGTATATTTACCCAGCTTGGAGAAGCATTCCCCGTCGAGCTATCCCAACCGATGTGCGCTACATGCTTCACATCTGTCGGGCAACCAATATCCATCTCATGCTCCTTCACCACTGCAAGAATCATGCAGAGAGCAAGCAAGAAAGAAGATGGTGTAAGCAAACAAGGAAGCTCTGATATTGTACTGTCTGTCCTTGTTCAGCACGACCACAATTCAGAATTCACATATCAAAGAAAATTTCACTTACCAAAGATCTGGGATATCACCTTGAGGCCCTTGAAGATCCCTTTTATCTTGTACGCCATTGGAGGTGGTGTACTGTTGTCCACGAATGCACGCCCTTCGAAGAACACAGAAAAGAAATCTTATAAGCAAAGACAAGCAATGAGCAGCAGTTTCAAAGGCTTTTTCATCTCTGACAAAGATGTGTCAACCGGATATTGTGATTTTGTGCAGAATGAAATATCACACATATAATGACGGATTGGTGATATATGGCTGAAGGGGTTGATCTGCATACGTCAGAGGGTTGTTGTCGATGTTGATGCTGCTTCTTAGCAGTTCCGACTGAAAGATTTGGACCCATCCTTTTCTTTGGTATGGCTTTGGAGCCATTTAGAAGGCTGCATCTTGTCAGGACTTGCAAGTATTGCAGCAGGAATGAGATAAAAAGAGGAAGAGTTATTATATGGGTCTGATTGGAACGGCTGCGGTTTTCCTAAAAAGCGGCTTTCAGCTAAGCTGCAGGGCTGAATGACTGTAAGGATGAATGGCTAGACTTGTAATGAACCTTAGTTCATAACGGGGTAAACATCGCCAGGAAGAAGGCCGGGCGGCGTCGGCTTGGTAGATGAGAGATTAGACTATAGACTGAGATGATAGAACCTTGGGAGGGAGACTAGATTAACTCATCTTTCTTGCTTCCTTCATAATAGATACAATGGGTCTCCTTATATAGAGGGCTCTTCTAACAATTATGGATAAAATCAATCTAAATAATGAATTTTCTAACTAATAGATAACCTTCCTAACTAATAGATAATCTTTCCAATTGCCTAATCCCTATACAAGGAAACTAATAAACTATTGAAGGAAATAGATATTTGTAATGAAGGAAACTATCCGCGGATGAACAGTGCATGCATGAACAGTGCGTGCGTGAACAGTAACCACGCCCATGACAAGACTGAAGAGATTTGGTGTTTGGTTGTCTGCCTTTTAGGTAGATTGACTGCAGCTTCCAATATGAAAAATATCTAAAATACCCCCGAGAACAGTTGTCGGTGTTTTAGAACCGATCTTACGTAAAGATTGTTTGATTCGGGAAGTCTCCACAATTGATCACGCAGATAGAATGACACAGGGAACTGAGCCTAGCTCAGTTGGTGGGAAGGTGTGGGTGTACACTCCTACTACCCAGGTTCTAGTTCTCTTCTAGACGAATTTGGGTGACTATTTGGCTGTGTGCATCCCTAATTGATGCAGGGGCCGGGAGTGGTACTCCCTTTCTAAAAAAAAGTCTAATACTTGTGCTCTCGATTGTCCTTGTCCCTGTCATCTTTGACTGAAACCTTTAAATAGTGCGCGGAGATGTAATCGTTCCTCCAGGTCAAGAGGCGCCTCATTATTCGATATAACGGACGTAATAATGGTAGTAATCATCGGAGTAGTAACCCCACCACGTTTTCTGACAGTTACTTATCAAAGATAATAGCGCGTTATGTGCAGTTACCTCAAAGAATAACAATGTATATTAACTACTTAAATCTCCTAATCAATTGGGCCCACTTGTCTGTAGGCTCTATTGATTATGGGGTGGTCGTAGCTGAGCTGGTCGTAGAAAAGCTTACAACCAGGGGTAGTCGTAGAAGGACTTACGACTGGGTACTGGTTGTAGAAGAATTTACGACCAGAGGTGATCGTAGAAGAACTTACGATCATGAGACAGTCGTATAAAACCTTACGACTGTGTACTGGTCGTAGAAAAACTTACGATCAGAGGTGATCGTAAAAAAAATTACGATCATGAGGTAGTCGTAGAAGACCTTACGACTATAGGAGTGGTCGTAGAAGGACTTACGACCAACTGATTGGCTTCTCCGTTAAGATCATAAGGGGTATACCTAAGAATCGTATGACGGTATATTTACTCATAATAAGAATTATAGATAAATAATAAAATAAGGATTGTTAGATCCTCGTCAACAGTAATAGCTTGTTTGATACCGTTTAACGCAATTATCAGTGACAGTACATGGCTTTAAGAAAAACACAGATAGTCTTATAGTAGGAGTCAACAGTGATCGCGGAGGCTTTTTAGTAAGTGGACATGTCAGAAAATCTTTGTGGTAACTACAAACCTAACCGTTCTCTTTAAATTTTGTAGCAAACACAACATTTGAATTAAGGATAGCATGAAACGGAGACTGACATTTTGGTGCACAACTATAAATTCAGGTAAGGTCGTGAAATTGGACTGAATAGCTACAGATTAGACAAAGCAAGGTAATTAGTATGCTAAAGAAAAATAACTATCATAGAGCATAATGACAAGAATTTTGTGAACAAATCATGTCTTAAAAAGCAAAAACACGGCAACATATTCAAAGTGTCCATGGAAAATTCAGACATCGGTATCTTCGCTACACACAGAACATGCCAACTTCCTGATATTTGTTAGATGATACACTCCGTTTCGCCGTACTTCATTCCAAGAATTTTTGTATTCGAAAGCAAGGAAGGAGCTCTACCGATCAATTAAAGTAGGAGAGAGTGCACCGCCGGTTGCGCCGGCATAACAATTACAGAGTTACTTACATTACAGGGGAAAAAAAAGTAAACCCAACTGTTGTATATGTGAGGGCCATTGGTAATTTCTCATTTGAGAAAAGAATACATGGAAAAAGAAAAGAAATGGTGGGGCCCACCTAATCATTGGGAAAGGAGGAGATAAGGTTTGGAGACTTAGTCTCAAAACCGAGCAGCGCTCGGGATGGGATTTTTCATTGCTGTCAGTGCCGCAGGCGCATCTGGGGCGGAGTTTCCGCCGGCCGTTTGCGGCGTCATGGCCTTCCTCCTCCTCTTCCTCCTTCGTCTTAAGGTGACTCCTCCTCTCTTCTTCAAACCCCCTCCCTCCCCCCAAAAAAAAAACAATGAGCTCTTTCCTTCTCTTTTTGTTCTTCTTCCTCCGATTTGATTTCAGTTCTGGAGGCTTCGAGAGCCGCTGCGCCGCCGTGGTTAGACCTAGTGCCGTCGCGGTGAGGACTGGATTCCCTTCCTTCTTGCGCATCTCGGTTTTTCCTCTTACTTCCTCTTCTCTATTAAGGTGCGGTGAGGGTTGGACTTGCGCCAATTGGAGGTGGGAACCGGTCGGCTTTAGCTTGATCTTGAGTGGAAGAAGGTTTTCGGTTTTAGTGATTGGTGCTCCGTGGTGCATTCGACCGATGCACTGTGATTGGCTCTTGTGCGGTATTTCTTGACACGCTCGGTTTCTCTTCTTCTCCCGATCGAGTCGTTAGAGAAACGAAGCAAAGCAGCGGAAAGATTGGAAGGCAAGCAAAACTCCAGGCTATGTACTGATATGATTACGGATGGCGTACTACATGTATACTTTGTTCAAAATACGAACATGCCGTATAACTATGGGTGCAATTGGAGCGGATATAGACATATATCACTCATTAGGTATCATATTTCATTTTTTTCCTCGGAATCAGAGTTGAACATGGATAGTGTCGGATACCTATTTTTTCATCCCATACTCATTCTGCGAGCCTTCGGTTGGTTGATCCGACTAAAATTATCATTTTCTTTTGCACCCTTACACAAAACATTGGACAATAGGGGTGCAATTCGAGCGAACACAGAGGGATCAATTGCTGAGATGTTAAAGGAAAAACACTCAGTATTCCCTATCTATTCAGATGCAACAACCCACAAATCAGAAAAAAAAAATAGGAAAGAGAAATGTAAGGATTGGTTGTTACACAAATCCAAATTCAACGCATAACGTGCTCTCTCAGACAAAGAGAGATAGATTGCTACAAGGGAGCAATCCACTCAATCCAGAGCTTATCTATGAATGAATACAGATATTGGAACCACAGGAATAAATGCCGACAAGTACATGCCCAACTGTAATATACGTAAAGTTCATTCATCTTCAGTTACCAGCCAATGTGGCCGAAGTCATCAGTACAACAAAAAGAACCCAGGTTCAATTGTGTATATAAAAATTACAGCTTCAAGAAAGAATGATTTCGACAGCAGAAGATACAGTACAGAATGTGGGGAATTCCTTTGTAATGTTCACACAACGGTTGCAAGTTGCAACTTGCAACAAGGCATCTCTACTTGTCTAGCTTATAACAAATTGCCTATCAGAGAAAACCTAAAAGCAAAGTGAAGAAATTTCAGGTCGTCGCATCTAGGAAATGTGAGCAACTGTCCTGTAATCCTCCCACGAAAAATGAAGATCGCACAAAACAGTAACCTAGCAGAGTAGGTGCCTAGGTGAAGAGCCGATAGCAGATACCTAAATCCTTCCCTCCATTCTTGACAACTTGTCAGGAACAAATGAAAGGCAACAAAGTAATATGTTCTGAATACTTTACAATGCAGATAGTTGCCCACGGAAACAACTTGCCCTTATTATCTTAAGAATCTCAGATAAATTGTAGAAAAGAATTGTGTTCAGAGCTGACCTCCTGAATTCTGATAACACAAATAATCTACAAAATGAAGTATTATCTGCCTCACTGGTCATTATTATTAACAGATGGCTTCTGCTAAAGTACAATCTTTGCAACCTTGGATTTTCTCCACACCCAAAAGGGTCTCTTGATGTCTGATCTATACAGTTCCTGTATAACATCCTTTGAGGATTTAACTAGGCAACCAGCTTCTTACATTACCTGGTCTTGTTGAATAGGTGGTGCTAAGCCATGTGCCTTCATCATGCAATGGTATTTTGGGGGCGTTCTTGCACCCACTTGCATACAAAGCTCAATGACAGCAGGCGCATGACCATAATAATCCCTCCCACTGTCCAACAGAACTGGTGGGTCATGAGGCCGCTGATGCCACACAATTTTTGGAGGAACTAGGTCATCCACTCCAGCTTTCTTCCACTTGTGTGTCCCCCGCCAGCCCTCAAACTTGAATACTCCACACATTCTGGCCTTGTGCCCTGATGGCCCAACATGCACTTCGGAGCAATTCTCACACACTTTTGATGGGTAGACCAATAGGAGTTTTGTCACACCTAATCTGAGCCTTTCCCATGCTTCTACTGTTTTCTGACCTATCAATCTAAGTTCATCCAGCAACAGAGGAGCAGACTTTTGGTTGGTCCCTTTAACTGTTGTAGATAACTCGTCACTTCTGTGCAGAACTCCATCAGGTATCTCTGCACCTGCCTGATGGCAGAGCTCGAGTACAGCTGGAACGCGAGTGAAGTCAAACCTTTGGTCATGCTTTATCTCATCCTGAAACATGTTTTCCAGGTGGAAGGACTCAACGGGGACAAGGATGTCATTCAAGCAGCCTGGTCCCCATTTATGCGGTTGGTCTTTGATCATACGTTTGAAACCGTGGCATGTTTTCATCTGATGCCCAACTGCTCCAATATGAACTTCAGGACAAAACCTTCAGCATGAACAAACACATAAGGTGTTAAACAGATTCATATATAATAATGAAGAAATATTCAGAACAGGAACCAAGAAATTGAGATCAAACATGAACATCACAGAGAACTGTTGGTACCACTGGAATTCACTCAGACTAAAAAAGTCAAAAATAGCTATGCCATCAATGTACACAATAACACCACTAATCTATGAAATACTAGCAATCCTGTACTTATGTTACTTGTGCCATTTCTTCAGCCTTTTTGGCACATACATAAATGGAAGACGGTCTACTAGAGATGAAGCACAATTGTTTTAGCAAAACAAGAAGACTGAGTTTCCTTCTGAAAATCAAGACAAGAGAATAATAATTCCACATTCCGTGCCCTTACTTGCATGAATGAACAGGAATAACTTTGAGCAGCGTTGAGACACCTTCAGTGACAATCTCTCTAGCCCTGAACACATCCTCCGCCACCGGGATCATTCTCTTGACTGGATAATCCTTTGCCCGGTTCTTAATCCTCTTGAGAATCATTGGCCGCAGCTGCTTCCAATCCACCCTCGAAGAGTACAGCCTCTGATTCATAACTGAGCCGCACAGCTCCGAGCAAACATAGTTCCCGACTCTCCGCCCCATGAATGCCATCGCAGCACGCCTACAAGTTTACCAGAGATTGAAACTAAGGTGGTGTGTGGCTCAAGACTGTTAACATAAATGTAATGGAAATGGTATTACAGAGGAATTTGGTGGCGTAATGGATGATCACCAAATTTGTTTGGTTCAACTAAGGAATGGTTTTAGAAACCATCACAGTGTTTGGTTGAGGGCTGTGGTATCGGATCGGATCGGATCGGATCAGATCAGTATGTGATAAAAAGCCTACAAAAATGAGACCGATCAATACCATATCTAGCGATCACCCGAACAAATGACATCAAATAAAAACCATATGTAACAGCAAATCTACAAAAATAGGAAACCAACAACTCACTAGAACCATGTCTATGTTTACTTCTGATCAATAAAAACCAAAAGATTGAAATAAGAAATCAAAAGGTACTAGCACATAACACAACTCAAGATTCGATTAGGATTTGTCAAATTTGGATGTGGATGGGCATGGTGAGAGAGAGTGGGCATGGCTGTCTACATGTCATCGGGAGGGAGGAAGAGAGACGCGAAGGTGGGGTGGGAGAGGGAAGCACCGGCAAGCGCCACCACATACCTACAGCTCAGCGCCCGCCCGCCCCAATCGACGCCCCATCCGCCGTTGTAGCGAGGCGTCGATTCCGACGACCTTGCCACTGCTCTGCACTAACCCTAGCGCTGCCACCGGGCCCACCCCCACTTGCGCCGCCCGATGTCGCGAGTTCCTGCCATCCGACGGCGCCACCTCCTCTCGCGGCCACCAAATCGATCGCAAGGAGGAGGGGGTCGCGAGGAACACCTAGTGTGTTGGGAGGAGGGGAGCGCGAGGAGCGAGCGCGTCGGGCGTCGGCTGTTGCGATGAGCGAAGAAGTTGTATTGGGTTAGGAATACTCACTTGGAGTGTGGCCAGGGAGGTCGATCTGACGAAGCGCCGCCGTCCCCGACCCGAGGCCGAGGAAGCGCCGGCGAGCAGCCCAGGACCAAGCAATGAGGTGCGGCGCGCGGGGGAAGGAGGCGGTGCGCGGTGAGCAGGGCGGCGCGGGGGAGCCGGCGAGGGAGCAGGGCGGCGTGGACGCGAGTCCGATCGGTCGTCGCGTCGCGTGCGCGAATTGGGCTTAGCCAATTAGGGATCGATTCATCGATCAGCGTGACAGCGTGGATGTGGGCCGCGCGAGCGAGGTGGTTTGGGCCCAGGGCGTAATTCCCATAGACGTCCGGCCCAGGAACGTCCGGGTTGCGGAATAGCTAACCTCGCATTGGATCATTGGTTGCGCAATTGAACCAGCTATCTGTCTTTGGTTTACCGAGTTCATCTACTACTACTTACTGCTAGTTACCACCGTAAAAATCGGACAACCTAGTTTGATCCACATCACATCAGCTCAACTCGCCCACTCGACAACCAATCTGACTCGCGTACACGCCGCCGTGGTCCCTCGACGGCGCCGCCCGCGCCGCCCTGCTCACCGCGCACCGCCTCCCTCCCCTGCGCGCCGCATCTCACTGCTTGGTCCTGGGCTGCTCGCCGGCGCCTCCTCGGCCTCGGGTCGGGGACGGCAGCGCTTCGTCAGATCGACCTCCCTGACCATACTCATGTGAAGTGAGTGCTCCTAACCCAATAGAAGGCAAAAGATACATACGTGTTGTAGGAGACTGATAAATCCTCGTCTTCGGAGGCAAAGAAAGAACCGCGCGCGCCAATGACCACCCTTGTCAAGGGAGCGACATGCGCCGCCGCATTGTGGTCCTCCCTCCTAGAGGGCTGCATCAGCTCCAACTCCTTCCGGCAAGGCAAGTCCATCCACCACAGGATCGTCGCGTCCGCCTCTCCTCCGGACCTGCACCTCAGCACCAAGCTCGTCGTCTTCTACGCCAGGTTCGGCGACGTCGCCGCCGCCCGAAGGGTGTTCGACGGAATGCCGCACCGGAGCGTCGTGTCCTGGACGGCCATGGTCTCCGGCTACTCCAGGAACGGGCGCCCGCGGGAGGCGCTGGAGCTGTTCGCCCTCATGCGTGCGTCGGGCGTCAGGCCGAACCAGTTCACGTACGGGAGCGCGGCGAGCGCGTGCGCCGGGGCCGGGTGCGCGAGGAGCGGGGAGCAGGTGCACGCGTGCGCGGCCAAGGGGAGGTTCGCGGGGGACATGTTCGTGCAGAGCGCGCTCATGGACATGCACCTGAGGTGCGGGTCCCTGGCGGACGCGAAGCGGCTGTTCGGGCGATGGAGATGAAGGATGTGGTGTCTTGGAATTCTTTGGTCAGGGGTTTGTGGAGCGTGGGCATCACGGTGATGCGCTTGGATTGTTGTCCTCAATGCTGAGAGACGGTATGTTTCATCTTGTTTGTACATTCTCATTTAAAATGCAATTTTTTTTTTTGTTCAGATTGTCAATCATGCACATCAAAATATTTGACAGCGATGCTGCCTGACCATTTCACATTTGGAAGTGCTCTAAAAGCCTGTGGAGCAGTCAGTGTGCTTGCCAATGTGGAGATAATTCAGACCTGCATCATCAAGTTGGGCTACTGGGCGAAAAGGTTGTTATCGGATCACTTATCGATTCTTACGCAAAATGTCGGAGTATGAGTAGCGCAAGAGTGTTATATGACTCCATCAGTGAACCAGACCTCATATCGTCTACTGCACTGATCAGTGGGTACTCCATGGATAGAAACCACAGTGAAGACGCTATGGAGCTGTTTTGTAAGATTCATCGCAAGGGTTTAAGGATCGATGGTGTTCTATTAAGCTCCTTGCTTGGCCTCTGTGCTAATATAGCATCTATCAGATTTGGGACACAAATTCATGCTTATATGTGCAAGAAGCAGCCTATGGGTGATGTGGCATTGGACAATGCTCTAGTTGACATGTATGCAAAGGCAGGAGAACTTTCAGATGCCAGGCGTGCTTTTGATGAAATTCCCAACCGTAATGTGATTTCTTGGACTTCGCTTATTACTGCATGTGGGAAAAATGGTTTCGGAGAAGATGCTGTGAGCCTTTTTGATAGGATGATGGAGGATGGTGTGAAGCCAAACGATGTGACATTCCTTTCTCTTCTGTCTGCATGTGGCCATTCTGGTCTGATGAGCAAAGGAATGGAGTATTTCACTTCCATGATGAGCAAGTATTGTATTGATCCAAGAGCTGAGCATTACAGCTCTGCTATTGACCTTCTTGCTCGTGGAGGTCAGTTAGAGGATGCATGGAAGCTTGTTCAGAAGACAAATGTTGAACCCAGCTCATCAATGTTGGGCGCAATGCTTGGAGCTTGTAAAATGCATGGAAACATGTCTCTCGGAGAAACTGCAGCCAAAAATCTTTTCAGTATAGATCCTGAGAGTTCTGTAAACTATGCTGTGCTCGCAAACATGTATGCGGAATCTAGTCTATGGGAAGATGCTCAAAGGACAAGAAAGTTAATGGCTGAAACATCCCATGGGAAGGAAGCTGGTTGCAGTGTCATCTGAACATTATGTATGGAGACGAAGTTTTCTCTGCAAGAAATTCAGAGAATGGTCATTTGCCAGTTGCCACTGATACATGCACTGGATGAATCTGAATTAACTTCAGACTTCAGTCCACAGTGAACTTGGTAGGTCCAACACATATGATCCTCCAGCCTTCCACAACTTTCTGAACTCTAACCGACTGCTGGATCTTTCCCTTTTAAATTAAAAAGCGAGTGGCTAATGACTCATCACTATCAGCAACCATCATGTTGGTTCAGGGTAAGTGCATCTTGCGCTTAATAGTAAAACTGCTGTATAGTTTGTTTGTTTTGATTATATCTGAGGGTTACGTTCCCTGCGGATGCATCTGTCCTGATCAACATCAGCAGCAAATGGTTTCCCTGTGATTCTGCAACCCATACAATAATTCAGTTAACCGATGCTCATCTGCTCATGTTCCTGGCCTACATTCAGCATTTTTCTGACTAGTATTCAGAGATGGATCACGAAATTCAGCACAAAGGTTGGGAAAAGAAGCAAGAGTGGTTGAGATGGGGTCCATAAAATGTCTTCCAGAGAGGAGAGGGCAGTGCACCTTGTAGAGGGCCCATTTTGTGTAGGAGTACGTTCTAGATCCTAACAGGTCAACAAATAGCAAGAACAACTAGCTTGCATTATCTGAGCTTAAATATTCCACAATAGATGTTTAGCAGAACATTCATATATATGTTTTTTAAAAACCAAGGGCAGGTGCCACCAAATCTGTCTGCCACACCATGCTCAACTCTGCCACAACACTGCTCGACCCCGGCATGCCAGCATCCAACTTAATTGCCTTGCACGTCAAGCACCTTATTGAACCAGGATCAGATGCAATCTGTTTCTGATAGGCAACAGATCATTAGTTTCCATGATATAATGCAGACTCATATAGCATGCAATTTGTTTATTTGTGGATGTTATTTCCGGTTCAAGACGTGGTGGAGCACCATGTGGGCCTGCGAGCGCGGTCGGGACCTGCAGGCGGAGACACAGTGGGTGCTCCTCGACGTTCCCGAGCTCGGCGCCGGCGGCTGCGTCCTGGTGCTCCCCCTCGTGCATGGGAGCTTCCGATCGGCCATCTTCCCCGATGAGGACGACGGCATCATCTGCGCGGAGGTGGGTTGACAGCCGTGACAGCGACGGACTTCCTCCGCATCGCCTACGTGTATGCCGACGATGACCCCCACACGGTCATGCAGGAGGTGTACTTGGCCGCTAGGGTGCACCTTGGCACGTTCAGGTTGGTACAAAACTTTCGCTTGAGCATCGTGAAGCTTCCTTGCGGTCTCCATATGTCAGTTTCTGTGAGTAGTATATGCACGCTTTAATCTTGAGTTTGTTTATGATCGGTTCGGTCGTGATTAACTTCTTGGAATGCGCGCGCAAGTTGATACAGGAGGAGGCTTTGCCGCCAATGGCTGACCAGCTCGGGTGGTGCACGTGGGACGCCTTCTACCTCACCGTCGACCCGCCGGCGTCTGGCAGGGTGTCTCCGAGTTCGCCGGTGCCGACGTGCCATCCCGGTTCGTCATCATCGACGACAGCTGGCAGAGCATGAACTGCGACGAGGACCCGTCGCAAGTGGACGCGTTGGACCCGAGACTCGTCCTCGGTGGTGACCAGATGACCACGCACCTCTACCGCTTCGATGAGTGCACGTGCTTCTGTGGGTACAGGGAGGGTGCCCTGGTGCGCTGCCCACCGGAGCAGTTCTACGACGAGCATGCCTAGGATCGTCATGCGCAAGGCCGCTGAGGTGGAGACTGCCATGAAGGCAAAAAAGAAGGCGGTGTAGGGAGGAGCCACCAACCTGTCTCGCTTTGACGCCAAGATCGAATAGCTGTGGCGAGAGCTCGAGCAGTTGCTCGTGAAGAGAGCAGACGTTCTTGCAAAGCTCTGCGACGATGACGTTGGTGGCGGCGGCAGCGAGGTGGGGTTGAAGACATTCTTGAAGGACATGAGGCGTCGAGCTGGCCAACACGTACTACGACGGTCTCTCTACGTCCATCGCCAAGAACTTTGGCGGCACAGGGTCATCGCCAACATGCAGCAGTGCAACGACTTCTTTCTCGGGACGCGGCAGCTGGTCATGGGGCGCAGGTGACGACTTCTGGTTCGATGACCCCAACGGCGACCCCATGGGCGTCTACTGGCTGCAGGGCACGCACATGGTGAACTGCGCCTACAACAGCCTGTGGATGGACCAGTTCATCCGGCCGGACTGGGACATGTTCCAGTCCGACCACGGCTGCGCCGCTTTCCACGCCACCTCGCGGGCGATCTGCGGTGGTCCAGTCTACGTCAGCGACACGCTTGGCTGCCATGACTTCGCTCTGCTCGGGAGGCTCGTCTTCCCTGATGGCACTGTCCCCAGGTGCCTGCACTACGCTCTCCCTACTAGAGATTGTATGTTCAAGAATCCCTCTTTGATCAGGAGATTGTCCTAAAGATTTGGAACCTGAACAAGGTGAGCTACATGTATTTTTTTTCTTGTAGTGTTTCTAACTCTGCATGTTACATCATGTTTTTTTCATGGAATTTTCAATTTTGTATCTTTGTGCAGTTCTTGAATTCTTGTTCTTGACAAGTACCTGCACTAGTAATAATTTATCTGAATTCTGAAACCATCCAATTTTGCAGTTTGAAGGGATCATTGGGGCATTCAACTGCCAGGGAACAGGGTGGGACCCGGCCGGGCGCTGTGTCCGAGGCTACTCACACTGCTACAAGCCTGCGTCTGGCAATGTCCAGCCTGCCGACGTCGAGTGGGGCCAGAGGGAGGACACCTCTGACATGGCCAATTCTGCAGAGTATGCAGTCTACAGATGCCAATCTGAAGAGATCCTGATGACATAGCAGTCAGAGCCAATCCAGTTCACCCTCCAGCCATCCTCATACGAGCTCGTCACATTTGCTCCGGTCACGATGGTTGGCGATGTCGTTGTGAAGTTGGCGATGTTGTTGTGAAGTTCGCGCCGATCGGACTGGTCAACATGCTGAATTGTGGTGGCACCATTGCTGGTGTACTCAAGCGTCAGGGCCGGCCCTGAGTTTTTGGAGGTCCGGGGTGAAGCTGAAATCCGGGGCCCTTTGTACATACATGTAGTTGATAGTACTAACTGTAAATACATATATATGTTTGCAAATTCTTAACTGCGTATGCAAAAGCAATATATATTCATATGCAACAATTCATAAATGTAAAATTACCTTAAAAATTCCTTCTAACATTCCTTCTACCTAGTGTTTGCATACTTGGGGTGGGGCCCTGCCTGATTGGGGGGCCAGGGCGGCCGCCTCGCTTGCCCGCGTCCAGGGCCGGCCCTGTCAAGCGTGAGCCCAAAGAGGAGATTGGTGGATGGTTCTGAGGCTGCATTTGAATGGGAAAATTGAGGGAAGCTGAAGGTTGATGTGCCCTGGAAGCAAGACAAGAACGGTGTCTCTGCTGTAGTCTTCTCTTACTAGGTTACCTTTAGTGACGCATGCAAGAAAAAGAATGCTTGCATTTCCCTGCTTGCAATTCTGTTATGTTTATTTTCTTTTGGTATCTATGGTGTGGCTATTTAGCTTGTTTTGATTTTGTGTAAAATGTTGAAGTACTTCCAACTTATGATAGTATGAAGAAATATAATGGTGCTTTATTTCTATTTTGACTTTTGTTCTGCTACGAGCTGCAATATTATTTGTCATAATTTTCCTTTCCCCCCTTGTCTTCCCCCACCACTGCAACTCACCGAGCCATGGCAGTGCATTCTATTCTATTTCTGCCTCTCGAATCCAAGAACAAAGGTATTTTTAGTCAATGTCAGCATATACTTGTGTACTTTAGTCGGTAGCTGCAAATTTCATTCTATTATTTCACCATGCATCGCTTTGTTATCCACAATACCACGTCGAAATGGATAGAAAGTTACTATCAGGAGTGGGAGAGCAGGAAGAGACAATCAGATATCTTGCAACTTTTGGGTACTTAGCCTATGCTGTCTACATCTGTTCTGATGTGGGTTTGAATGTTGAGTATGTCAAAGAGACGCATGACTAATAACTAGGCTGTGACTCTCTTGATATCACTGAACCTGTCAGTGTCCACCATTGGTGAAAAATGTCGTGACCAAAATTATAGTATATACCCTTGTTGGTGTTGAGTGAAGCAGACATTGCAAGCTAAAATTGGTCCACTGAAAAATTTTGTATCCTCTGCGCTTGCCTTAGACTAGAACTCTAGAAGTCTTGAGCAACCAAAAGCCATCATGTTTCATACTTTCAGTTACTCAACGAATAATTGAATACATTGTCTTCAATACATGAGCGAGTGATTAGTGGACACCTAATTGTTGTTAATTTTCTGAAAACGTTTAACTTGTAGAATTGTGATCTAAACACAAGAACTGTCACAAAAGGTTGTAAAAAGTTTGCCTACATTTGTTGAAAATGTCATTTTATCGGTATCTGGTAGTCTGACTTATTCACTAGTTTGCTAGATCATGAGAGAACTGAACTTGTGGTTTCTTTACACAAATCTCCATGCTTTTTTTCCCACTAGTTTGCTAGATCATGATAGAACTGAACTTGTGGTTTCTTTACACAAATCTCCATGCTTTTTTTTGCTTCAGACTTGGAGAACCTGTTGTAATAACTGATACACCATGTTCTCATCTTTCTTGAGTCTGTATACAATTGATCAGATCTAAATTTTGCTTCAAAACGAAGTAGTATTTTTATACTACTAAAGATAGCGCTACACCCTTGACAACCTTAGTAATTAGTTTGCAATAATCTAATTCTGCTTTCTCCTTTTTGCTCTTGATAAAATTCTTCTGTGACATGAGCCCTACAGGCATGTGCTTGAAATATCTTTTGCTCTACTTATTTTGGAAGGAAAAAAATATTCATGTCTTCAATGCTCATATTTGACATCAACTGCAAAGAGAGAACTTATTCTATTAATAGATTTTTGTTTGGCTAGGAGCTGATAAACCAACATGAAGTCATTAGTAAGAGTGTTAAGGGTATTTATAGTATTCCACTCTAGTCTAGGGTTTTACTCTTGTGTGTGTCTTTGTACTATATATTACCCATTGAGCTATTGCAATACAACCAACGATTCACATTTGCACTCCTCTCCATCTAACATTGTATCAGAGCCCTAGGTTCTCTCCTAGCCTCCGCTCATCTTCCGCTGCCGTTGCCCCTAGCAGGAGCAATCTCCACTCCTGGGGCGGCCTCCTTCTAGTAGTAATTTTCTTCTTCTCAATAGAAGCAGCAGCAGCACAACCACCATCTTCTGCTCTGGCACCACTGCAAGCCTCGGCCCGAGCCGGTTCCAGCGAGATCCCGTGCCACCGCCTTTGGATACGGCCACCGCTTTGGTCTCCCCGGTGCGCCCAAGAGCCACTGCCGTTGGATTCGGGTTCCTGCCGCGCCGCCTCGCCCTTCCGACCGCTGTCGTCATCCAGATTCGATCTGGATTGGGCCGCTGCACGGAGGGAGAGTGAGATGGATGCGGCGGTGCTAGAGGTGAAGCTGCTGTGGCAGGTGAATGCCCTCATCGTGGCACATCTCTATGATAGAACCTCACGTATGTCACCTCCGCCATTGCCGCTGCCACCATGACCCCCCTCTCACCCTCTACTGTCGACCCCTTCCCTCCCAACCACCTACTCCGCCTCGTCGCCAAGGGCCTCGCGGCCGAGCGGGAGGTGGCGGCGAGGGGAGGTGGAGCTTCTGTCGCATTTGATCCCACCGCCACTACTCAAGCTACCGCCGCATCACTGCCCAGCCCTCAGCGGGAGACGTCGCTGAGGGGCGGGAACGGTGCCTTCGGGTGGCGTGGGAGCAGTGCCGCCACTGGCCACCAGTGGGGAAGAAAGAGAGGGAGAACTCTCTGATCTATCTGGTTTATAACCAGATATGGCCGGAGCCATTCCGGCTTATGCTTCGGCTTCTCCGTCTCTAGCTTCGGATGATCTGGCTCCAGCTTCTCCTCTAGGTACAGTTGGCTTTGGCTTCTTGCAGCTTCTACCGCTGTTAAAGAGTACTACTGATAGTATATGTTGTTCCTTTGAGTCTTTTTTTTCTTCTTTTGAGCTCATCCAAGTCTGTAACACTCTATTTTTGAGTTCGTTTAAGTCGTGCGAGTCTACAAATTTTTTGTCAGTCAGCTGATTGCTTTGCTAGCCATGGTCCGTCCTCTTGGATCGAGTGTGGTCCTCTTCATCTCCTTTAAGTCTGTAACACTCTATTTTTGAGTTCGTCTAAGTCGTGCGAGTCTACAAATTTCTTGTCAGTCAGCTGATTGCTTTGCTAGCCATGGTCCGTCCTCTTGGATCGAGTGTGGTCCTCTTCATCTCCTTTTCGCATAATAGTAGCCGCCGCTCTTCTCTCCGAATCGTTGCAGATCGTAGAAGTCGTTATGATGCCGCCACCTCGAGCTTCTAAGGCCACCGAGCTTCTTCTGCACTGTGTCTCCGCTGCGCTTCTTGTGCACTGCGCCGCTGCCGTCTTGGGCTTGCATCTGCACTGCCATACTTCTATCTATTTCTCTTCGGCTTGATTTGATAACTCTCTTTATTCCTATCGGTTTTATTATCTTCTTCGTCGTGTTGCCGCGGTCGACTTTACTCCCGCTTGCATCTACTTTCTCAGCCCCTGCACTTTGTGCTTTGTGGCCTGTCGCACGACCCCGGATGGGAGGAGATCTTTTGATGCTCGACATATTTTTCAAGAGCTGTACGCTACAACGACATTACCAAGACAAAGACTTCGAAATTTCTCTATTGTAGTACCAACCATTTTAAATGCAATACTACTGCATATGCCTTGCATTTGAGAGGGAGGGTTAAGGGTATTTGTGGTATTCCACTGTAGTCTAGAGTTTTACTCTTGTGTATGTCCTTGTACTATATATTAGCCTTAGGCTATTGCAATACAATCAACGATTCACATTGCACTCCTCTCCCTCTAACAAAAGGTAGCTGTGACAATAGCATCATGTTTAATTCTCTTAGAGTGGTAAACTGGGAACTAATGATATCTTTGCTTTTGTTTTCCTTTTGCATGCATGCAGCCAGTTTTCTTCAGAACAAAGATCAAGGATAGAATATCCTTCTGAAGTTCATTATCTAAAAGCCGCAAAGATTACTCAATAATATATAGATGCAAATGAAAAATTCATGTTATCAGCTATATGCATGGGAAAAATCCTGGAGATTTCTGTAAACTTTATTCTTAATCCAGTGAGCAAACCCACATTTTTTAAGCATGTTCTCTTCTTAATTTTTAATATACTCTAGTCATTTTTCTCCTGTTATATTTTTTTTTCAGTTTTCTTAGAGTTCGTATGCACTTTATTATTGATTACTGATTTATGAACCATCAGAATACGATTCTTCTTCTTACTATTTTTTTTTATATTCTTTGTTCTCATATTGAATCTGATAATATTTGTTGTCAGAATCAATCCACCCAAATAATATTAAAATATGAAGGAAGTGGAAACAGCTAGCAACTTACAGTTCAAGTCTTTGATGTGACACTTTTTAGCAGAGCCTACCAGTCTCTGGCTCTCTGCATCAATCTAAGAGTGTGGATTACATAAGTGCACGAGCCACGTAGATTGACCACCATTCAACTAATGCCTGTTGGTTATACATAGGGCTGTTTGATTTGCTACTTTTGCAAACCACACCAAATATTATTTAACGCTAACAAAAATTAGTTATTATTTGATTTGCTATCAAAATTTAGTAATGTTTACGAAAATTTAGTAACGCTAATAAAATCCAATGCCACATGGACAATCCGATAGTGAGGAAATCGCTTACCAAAATTTTGGTAATGTCTAAACTTAGCTTGATCACAGTCCAAACAACTCTCATTTTGTCAATATTTGGATTTTTGGCAATGCCAAAAATTTAGCTTGGCTTAGTTTGGCCATCTACCAAAGAGCACATAGTCTTTTTTTTTTTGCCGGGCTGGCAGTGACACTGCTGCCAAGTTTATTACGAACAGAGACGAGAGAGAAAGCGGAGCGTACAAGGTCGGGTCTCCAGTGAAGAAATCCTGGATTAAGACCCAAAAGGAAGCGCACACGGTTATACACGAAAAAGAAATACAACTAAGGTCACGAGATGCTTGCTGTTGGAAAATTCGCTTGTTACTCTCCTTCCATATGCACCAGTGTAACATAGTTTGTAACCGGTAAAATAGTGGACCTTTAATTTATGGGAATCTTCTACATATTTACCAAATGTAATATACTCCCTAGATGTCTGATCCAAAACTTAAAACGTATTCTTCAATTTTTGTGCATGCACACAACCCACAGGGCTCCTGAAATGCTGTTATCCAAGCACATGATCAAATCTTAGGCCATCTGCTGGCGGTATTACAAAAGAAAAGAGTGCAGCTGTAAGGGTATCTGGGTTTCTAGAGCCACTATACTAATATAAATGTTGAACAAAATGACTGGCTTAGTATCACTTATGTGCGATCTAAGCAACTGAACTATAAAGCAGACTGCAAGTTCTAGCTCTCCTCAAAATCACCAAGAAAGCAATTCTCTCTCTTCGTAGCCAGCTAGTGGTTTTACATTGCTCATTCACAACATGCCTTACAGATTCCTCTTTGGATTTGTGCTTCCTCTTGTCCTACAATCCTCCTTAGTGTTATCCAATCCACCGGGGCTGAAGGTTGGCTTTTACCAATACACATGCCCGAATGCAGAGTTCATCGTTCGTGATGAGATGGCCAAGATCATCTCCCATGTCCCAAGCCTTGCCGGCCCTCTGCTTCGCATGCATTTCCATGACTGCTTTGTAAATGTGTGTATGCGTCTCAGCCGATCTGAACTCTGAACTGTTTCAGCTGTGTGTTCTGAAGGTATGTTATGTTTGTTCTATGCAGGGTTGCGATGCTTCTATCCTGCTGAATAGCACACCGGGATCACCATCTGAAAAGGAGTCGATACCGAACCGCAGCCTGCGAGGCTTCGGCACAATTGACCGTGTCAAGGCTAAGCTGGAGCAAGTCTGCCCTGGAGTGGTGTCCTGTGCTGATATCCTATCTCTGGTAGCAAGGGATGTTGTTATACTGGTAAGAACTAGCAGCCCTGTTCATTAATCTCGGTTCATTCTTCAAGTAAGAGAAGTTAACATAGTTTGGGAAACTGGCGGTAATTGGCTGGTTCAGGCCAATAATGGTGGTAAGACCAGGCAGTTTTGGCTGAGTTTGAATATCTTTTTATGTAATTACTGGCCAGTACTGGCTCTCTTGCTGCTGAAATAACTGGAGTTGAATTCAGTTAAGCGATATTATTCTTTTTTGCAACAGACCAAAGGGCCTTATTGGGATGTTCCGACCGGGAGGAGGGACGGGATGAGATCGGTGAAGGCGGATGCTCTGAACAACCTTCCTCCACCCTTCTTTGATGCCACTAGGAACTTGTATCAGTTCTTCATCCCGAAGGGCCTTGATGCAAAGGATCAGGTGGTTCTGCTAGGTATATACTCTTCTTCAGGAACAAAAGTCGATGCATTATCTTTAATAAATTAAGTACCCAGATGACTGATACTGCTGCATCTCTCCTGACTCCTGGTTTTGTAGCCTACGCACCTTCCCTTTTTCGTTTGTTTAAACTTTGGTGATCCCAACAAATCTGTAGTTACGTTCTCCAATAAAGGTGATCATTTGTATATACAACTAAGCAACTTGTTAATCAAGGAAGGTAGCATATGCACGCACCAAGTCAACAGAAATGGGAAAAACAAAAATATGCGGTTCTTAGTCCTAATTATATGGCATCATACAGAACCAAGGGAAGAAAGCAATTATTCTCAGAACAAAGCTTAACTCTTTATCGAAAATTAATATATTGTTTCCTGTTCAGCACAACACTCATTTATTTGTAGACATCAGTAAGAAAAGAAAATGGAAAGAGAGATCTGTACTCTACAACAAACTAAGAATACGTGCCCTTTGCAACTTGTTTCTGATTAACTCACATGTACAAAACCAACATGCAACTACAGCTTCTCATGCTGCAAATTTGCAATTTAATCATCATAATCACCCATGTTATTTAATACATGCATGTCGAAACTGAAACGCAATATCTTGTTCATGCATAAACAGGGGGGCACACTCTTGGAACCTCCCACTGCTCGTCGTTCTCCGACCGGCTCTACAACTTCAGCGGGACGCGCATGGCCGACCCGACGCTCGACAAGGCCTACGTCCCGCGGCTCAAGAGAAAGTGCGAGCCCAACGACACGACGACGCTGGTGGAGATTGACCCGGGGAGCTTCAGGACGTTCGACACGAGCTACTACCGGCAGGTCGCCAAGGGGAGGGCGCTCTTCACCTCCGACGAGACGCTCATGCTCGACCCCTTCACCAGGGGCTACGTCCTGCGGCAGGCCAGCGTCGCCGGCTACCCCGCGGAGTTCTTCGCGGATTTCGCGGCGTCCATGGTGAAGATGGGCAACATGCAGGTGCTCACCGGCGCGCAGGGGGAGGTCAGGAGGCACTGCGCCTTTGTGAATTAGATGCATATGTAGCTTCCATCTGTCCGATCATAAGAAGGCTTACAAAGTTATTAATTTCTTGATGTGTAAAATTTATGTGTTGCATTACATAGTGTGCGACGTCAGGTCTTCCTTCATGTGTATTATTGTGATGTCTTTAAATAAGAGAAATTTTACGGTACATTCGACTAGTGGTATATGATGGTAGTATAAATTAAATCTGATCATTGATTTGCTGATCTGATCATTAATTTGCTAAGGATGTAATAAACTTTTCTTTGGATTTATAATTTTATTTGTGAGGGTATTATGAATTTTTTCAACTAAGGTAAAAAAATATTACTTTTGTGTCATAAGATCCCTATATAGACAAAACAATTCTGCCCCTATGGGATTGTACTACTTATACTACCATTTCCATGTGTATATAATTAAATCTTAACTAATCTGAACTATTGGATAAAAATAATAGATGACCCATATTAAATGGGGTGTATCATAAAAGGGCCATCAAATAAACTGTTCGCTTCGATTCAATGAAATAATGGCATTTACCGCATTAAATATACAAGCTAATAGTAGCACTGACCTTTTTCCATTTAACACAGTGACACACTCCAATTATGCTACTGATGATATATGCTGTATATCGCTGCACAATTCATAATCAAAAGTGTTGAGATTTTGATCGAACGGTTGTAACTTGTAACAGAGATAATTGCACATTGTTCTCTGCTTCTGTCGTTACAAAGCGCTCGTGTCGGCTGCATACACAGGAAACTTGAGGCTGAAATATGCTATCTGACCACTTGGTCGATAAAGTTTACTTTGTTTATTGGATATTCATGAAGAGACCCTAGCTAACGAATGAAGGATAACAAGTCATTAAGCTAGCTCCACATGGGCCATATCCGCTCATCAACTTTTCAAGCTTACCTCTCACTCCTTGGGCACTTTCCAGCCATCTGTCATAACCAGTAACAACGACCATGTACGCATCAATTCATCATCAGCATTGCTAAATCTTACATCCACATGTAACGACGATTCACTTGAAATTACCCAACTAACTATTTGTTCATGTAGGCTAGGACGTGACATCGTTCTAAGAAATATGGGATTTGCTAAGAAGTACTTCGTATTTTCTCACCTTCGGAGTACTCGAATTTTAATCCACATGATTTTCCATTCAATTCGTGCTCCGGCTTCGTCTCCGGTGACGTTGGCAGCTCTCTAGCGACAGATTTCGACAAAACCGGCTGGCCTCCGTCGCCGCCGATTGCATTCGACACCAAATACCCTTGCCAATGCCCTCTTATTTTCATTATATTAAGGAGATACATCGGAAGCGACGACAAGGGAGAGTGGCAAGGAGGGCGCCACCAGAGAGGAGGCGGAGCAAGAAGTGGTGTCGTCGGCGCCGGTGGCGGCGTGCCAGACGACGACGATGGGGGATGACGCGACGGCGGGGTGGGGTCGGGTGTCCGTTGGGTTTTGGGTGGGAGGTGGAAGAGGAGGAGATCTATTGGATGGAGATCGAAGGGTCACAAATTTAAGCACTCATAAACAAAATAAACACTCAACGCCTCCCTACACCTCCAAAAAAATTATATTTACTGGCAGAGCATGCAAACTTATGGTCAGTGGCGGAACCACCGTAGGGGCAAGCCGCCCGGCCGGAGCCATCGACGATGACATGCAACGAGGGTGGGGGCTGACGGTTAAGGCATGTCGAGCCGGCGAGGCGACGCACGGGACGGCGGGAGCTCGGTGTGGTGCGGGGACGGTCGACGAGTGAGGCCGCGACCGCGGTCCACGAGGGAGGCTCAGCGCGGCCCCAGCGACAAGCGGAGTTGCGGAGCTAGGGGATGGCGAGCCGCGGACTGAACTTTAGCTAGGAGCGAGCCGGAGTCAGGTTTGCCCAATTGCCCCTCAAATCACACTATGCCTCGCTATTTTTTTTTACTACAAGTTTGTCTCGGGTCTCCAAAAATTCTAGTTCTGCCACTGCTTATGGTGGTTAACGTTGTACACTTGAACGTGAAAAAGCAACCGGCTTATTTAATTTACTTTAACCTTTTCTTGCGCCACCTTTCTTTGCTCCTCCAATCCCAACCGAGAAGAACAAGGAAGAATAGGAGGCAACTAGTGCTCGGACGTACGATCCGAGTACGATCCGAGCTCTAGCGTCATACGTTATGCATTATTGTTCAATCTGGTGTCATGAGGTTCAGCCGTCCGATCTCTCTCGAAACAAGCGAAAAGGAATCCAATGCAACATCACGCACCCCTCAACACAACAAAATCCGTCCAAAACTCCTCCTCGTTCGTCGGGCGAGTTCTTCAAACTCGCTCATGGGATTCGAAATTTCTCCTCCAAATTTGTCCCAATGGCCCAAGCAAACAAAATCGATATCACAACATTGCAACATTTGAAAATAACAGTGAAAACAATCAAAAATAATTGTTACAACATTTTTGGAACAATGATGCAACAATCAAATGGAGGAGGGCTACAACAAAAAATGATGTCACAACATTGCAACATTTGAAAATAACTGTGGAAACATCCAAAAATAATTGTTGTAATATTTTTAAAACAATGATGCAACAATCAAATGGTGCAGGGGCTGCAACAAAGTTGTGCAACAAATCAAAAACACCATTCCAACATTTGAATATGGAAACATCCATCCCTAACAGTCCTGAAGTCCTAAAACCAACATTTCAAAATTTTGTTGCAACAATCGAAATAAATAGATGAAACATCTCACAATTCTTATTGCAACAACTCGAACAACCTATTGCAACATCTCACATATCTGTAGGACAATTAATGACCTTTTCTTCTTCATCAACCATGGCCACAACGATGATGGAGTCCATGCTCGCATATGATGGAGCGTGGCTGGCCTAGGTGACGCTCATGAGCGCAAGCGATAGCATCCTCGAAAAGGGGAGGCCATCCACACAGGGCTCCAACGATGTCCACGAGTGGCGAGAGTAGAGAGGAAGAGGAACAAAGAGGAGCATGCGAACTCCAGCCAATTGCGGTTAGGGTGAAAGAGATGGAGAGAGAGGGGGGGCAGAGAATAATTAAGTTTTTTGAGAAGAGATCGGAAGCAGAAGGCAAAACTCAAAAAGTGTGAGGAGATCATCCCGTGGCGACCAGAGTGTTTTGAGTGTCTGGATGTGGTTGTGTGGATGAAAACCAGCTACGTCTATGCTACTCACATGGATAAGTCATGTGGACGATCGAATCGTCCGGTTTTTTATTCTCCCGCGGTATGCCTGAGAAGTAGCAAATCCTGAAGAATAATATACCCTACACCAAGACACGAAGAAAGCTAGCTAGCTAGATTCGCTTATCGCCTTTTGTAATTCCTTCGTTTCTCCTCAAAGAATCACCATTGGCGCCAAGAAAAGAAACCACAGCCATTGCAGTACGCGACCTCCTTAACCTCCACGTAAACTTACTTCTACGACCGTGCACGCGCCCACAAACCAAGCAAGTACACCGCGCCGCACGTACGTCGTACTCGTACCATGCCGCCGCCGGCAGCCACGGGCTTCGTCACAGGCCGCTTCCGCCCGCTCCCGAAGGAGCGGCCGCACCTGACCCGGTGCACCAAGATCCTGTGCTCGGCCTTCCTCTCCGTCCTCTTCGTCGCCGGCGTGCTCCTCTTCGTCGCCTACCTCGTCGTTCGCCCGCACCGACCGCGGTTCCACGTGACGGCCTTCTCCGCCGCCGGCATCCAGGCCGGCGGCCCGGTGCTCCTCTCGGGCCAGTTCTCGATCCGCAACCCGAACCAGGACATCGCCTTCTTCTTCGACCGGCTCTACATGTCCGTGCACTACCGCGACGGCGAGGTCGTGAAGCACCTGGACCTGACGGGCCGGCCCCTGTACGAGCCGCCCAATAGCACGGCGCCGGTCCCGTTCGAGGGCGTGCCGGTGGGCCCTGCAGGAGACATGGCGCGGGACGCGGCGGAGGGCCGCGCGGTGGCGTTCACGGTAACGGTCCGGTCGAGGATTCGGGTGAGGCTGGCGTTCTGGGGGTCGCACTGGCACCCGCTCCACGTCAGCTGCGACGTGGCGGTAGGGCCCGACGGGCAGCTGCTGGCCGGGTACCAGCAGAAGCGATGCAGTATAGACTTCTTCTAGATGTAAATAGATGCTGCTAAGATGAACTATAATGGAGTACGATGCCCCGTGAGTATAAGTGATTTTGTAGGCATCGCATGATGATTGATGATAGGAACTTAACGATGTGTACATGTGTAACACCCTCAAATTTGTAATATCAAATACTTTCATATTCATTCTCTAATTTTTCTCTAGTTATCTTTCTTAATTTTTCCGTCCAAGTTTTTTCCCAAAGTACAAATTGCAAAAGAAAGATTCGGCCTGGGCCATTGTAGCCCATTCCCGTAGAGCATATAGAGGCAGGGGCGGCACATTAGGGTTGCCCTGCCATATGCACAGACACTGCTGGAAGAAAATGCGACCATCGGCCGGCCGCTGATTCGGTTGATTTCATAGAGAATCAACTGCTGATGAGGAGAGTTTTATGGTGAAACTCTCCTTTAGCAATTTTTCTTTCGATACCGCTGCCTTATGCCGTCACCGGGCCCTGGTGGTCTCTCTTGTCCTCCGTCGCCGCACCACTGTTTCCGCAGGTGACCTTTTTCCCTCGACTCGTGGTCGTCACCGCTCAGCGCAGGTGTGGCCGTGCGCCACTGCGGATCGTCGCTCTCCTCCGTGGAGTACTGCTACCCTCCTCTCAGTCTCATCAGCAGGAAGGAAATAGAGAGAACTACTTTTTTTGAAAGAAAATAGAGAGAAGTACTTCAACACTTCTCCATTTTGTCATCTCATTCCGAATCGCTTATCGCCCTATTCCGCATGTAAATCCGTTCGCACGCAGGATTAATAGGTGTTGGGAGTGATTATGGGTCACATACATCTTGGGTATCCGTTCATCAGAGCGATTGGCAGGCAAGTCTCTCCCACGGTATCACTTCACACCCTCTGACCTCCTGTTCCTTGGTTTCAGCCTATATTATTTCTCTCTCTTTCTCTTGATTAGTTGTCCCTCAACATCAATTCATATTAATTTGTCTCAGGTTAGCAGCTACTAAGGTATTAACCCACCATGCCGAGTGGCTTGTAGTTGGTTTACGAGTCAATAATTATTGATGATTGTCACCCTACCGATTAATTGGCTAATTGTTACTTGGATCGCCTTAGTGTTGGATTTTATCGTGACAGCCTAAACGGTTAACTAGAGGAGATTAATCAAGGAGTTGATATTGCTGGATCACACCTAATCACGGGACTTGATAACTACACTGTGATATTAAGAATCGATATAATTGGTGAATGAATAATTCCATGGAAGAAATGTGCTTGAAGTACCCGTTTGGATAGTGGGCTAATATTTATCTTCTTTGATTAGTGTTAACTGCTACACACATCACTTTTTAATATCATTGTACATTTACCATACCCTCTTGGATCACTATACCACTCCGGTATCGAACCCGTAATACCAAACTTTCATGTCGCCGTCGTATCACATCTTCGTCAATTCTCAAATACCAAATTATATGTGTTGCCATTCAGCAATTTACTATTATCGAATTGCTAACATTAAATAACCATGTTGTCATTATATTGTCTTATTGAATTGTCATCATTAAATCCCTATTCCATATTTTACACGGTATTCCACTGTGTCCTTGTTTCATCACATACATTAGAAATAACACTTTCTACAGATCCACCCAAGACCCAACAACGTCCAAGTGGGGTACATAAACATTTCCGTTGTTTGGGTGAATTGACACCCTGTTGCGGGGATCGGCTGCCTATCTATCTATTCTCTTCTCATATCGTCGTGTGATTTATCGAAATTCTTATTTTTCTTTGGGTTGTTCAGTCACATATGCGTGTACCGTTACACTCATCAACGTATGGGTAAGGCCAAACATTCTCATCGTTCGGATCGCACACTTGTGGGAATGCAGGATGGTCGCCGTTTTACTTATTCGCTGTATGTGACTTGTTACCATTCGGTACCGCATTTTACTATTACAAATTTACCATTATTCAATCACATACCAATGTTAGATGAATTACCTTTATCACATAACCCTTTTATGTATTACATCATTGCCTTTGAGTATCGTGTTCATAGACCATATTTACCTCGTGGCTATTTGGATTTAACTTATTTCAATTGCTGCTTTTACTGTTAGGTGTGACTTGCGAGATACTTTATATCTCACTCTTGCTTGTCCTTTTGTTCCAGGCGGCAGCCATCATAATTGTTGCATGCGGTATCGGGTCATGTGAGCATTGCATTTTTTTTTCAGCACCGTGTTGTTTTCCACACTTCAAATAAATTCCCCATTGTTCACTCTTCCGTTGTCTTTCAAATTAATGCAATCTTCTTTGTATTATTCAATAAGGTCTTGGCCAAGCATTATTATTATTATTATTTCTTTTCCACCATTTTGCAATGTCGTTCGAAGTTATGTAGTACCACGTTTGCTAACAAGCGGGTGCTACAATATAATCACCTCGCCGAAGCCGTCCCCTGTTTTATTTTTTGTTACTGCTCATGTCGTCTCGCGCGCGCCACCGGCGCGGCACGTTCCATCCGGCGTGCGCTAGCCCAGAAATCTCCCGCAAACCCACCGCGCCGAAACCACCTCGTCTCTCGACCGCGCCGCGCGCACCCACCAGCCGGCTGCCCGCCTCCACGTTGCAACTCTCCCCGCGCCACAGTTGACAGTTCCACTCGCGCCGGCAGCCACCGCCAAATGCGTCGGCCACCCTCATGCCCCACTGGGCCGTCCCGCTCAAGGCCCCACGACTCGCACTCAAGCCGACGCGGGGCCGACGAGCCCGACCACGCAGGCAGGGTGGCCGCTAGTGCCGGACCGCCTGATACGAGCTGCCCCGCGTGGCCGCGTGTGGGAAGTATCCTCTCACATTACGTAGCAAGTGCCGTAATATTGCATAGCAGCCGTCAGATCGAAAAAAAAGAGAGGATGAGATTATGCTAGGCACAGTAAGAAAAATACTGTAGCATTGACACTATTCACAAATACTATAGTATCACTGTAGCAGTTGATTCATACTGTTCTTCCCGAATCCAACTGAACAGATCTGTGGAATCCACAGCTGCCTCAATCGGTAACCGGTGCTAGAAGAGGTGAGAAGGGTGTTGGCATTGGAGCTAGCCATTAGAGAGAGCAGTACTAGAGGGAAGATTTCTAGCTCCGGTGCATAAAGATGTTATGCACCGGTGCCAAGCGAATAACTATTTTTACAGGTCCACCTATCAGCCGACGACCTTTGGATCTGCCACCACACGGGTGCTCGTCATCAGCCGCCGCCCTACCATTGTTGCTGATGATGTTCTAGCCCTCCAGATTCAGACGAAGGTGACACGGGAGATGAAAGAGGGAGCAGCAGCGCAGGGAACCAGCGGTAGCGACAGCGAGAACGAGCGGCGGATCTAGAGCGGGTGGCGGTGGGTCTAGAGCGGACGACGGTGACGGGAGCCAGCAGTGGCGGGTCTGGAGTGGACGACAGCGACGGGAGCCAGCGGTGGCGGGTATGGAGCGGGCGGTGGCGGTGGCCGGAGTGCGTGGCGATGCGAACAGGCGGCGGCGGCAGCACGAATGAGCGGTGCGAGAGAGGCGACACATTGAGAGAAGAGGGGACTGGGGATGGAGAGTTTTTTTTTGTACTCTACTTAAGACTTAAGTACATGATGGATCCCACGGGAAGGAGAGAGATGTGCTAAACATTGGAGGGAAAAAAAAAAGTAGTTCTAGCACCTGTGTGATGTGTGACGTGCCGATGAAACGGCAAATATAGCACCTCTCATGCTGTGGATGGCCTTAAGCATCTGGAATTAGGCATGCACAGGCGCGCAGCCGGCTGCTCTCGCGCGTATGTCCATGCAACTGCAGTCTGCAGGCAATTATTCCCCGGTTAGAAAGATTACTACATAAGAGAGATGATATTCATACCAAAGCATGTTCGTTTGCGACATTTACAGCATGCACTCCCTACTTTGCCTAGCCTCAAGTTTTGGGCTGGACGCCCATAACCAGAAATCCGGAATTCGACTTGACTACGTCAGCAAGCAAATAGCATGGGGGTATGTACACATCTCGGCGAAAAAGGAAATGGCAGTGTTCGAGGCATGTCGACAACAGCTGCCAAATGCTTTGATACACCGATCCAGGTGGGGAGCTGACCATCATCGGCAGAGTGGGCCATCTCCTCGGTCAAAAGCGCCATAGATAGATATACATTCCTACAGTGGCTGATATCTTCCACTGACAAAGCCTCAACCCGTCTTCATCGTTCACTGCAGCACGGCATATACCCTGGGATGAGAAGATTTTAAGTCATGGTCACAAAATTAACTCTTATGAGCTAGCACAAGAGCGTCGATTTACTAGGTGATATTTCAATAAACTGAACTTTGCATGCCATACAATTACCCTAGCTATAAGCAAAGCTGTGAGATGTAAAGCATAAGTGCATAATGAGACCAAATGCATGCTATCGTAAAACAATATATTCAGTCTTGTCAATGGAATTGGAAGGTTTTGTTCATAAATTAAAAGGTAATATCTAACGCAAATATGAAACAGCCTAATTCTGGTAGCTACTAACTCCACATGAACATGTAAAATTGTAATTTTTACACCTTCAGTAAGATCATCACAGGTCATAGCACTTTAGTTTCAAAACTGAGGAAATTCATCCCGAATATGAAATACCATATGAAGAACTAATATGGTTCCCATAAAGGAAAAAAGTGATGAGATTCTGGCAATACGAAAACCTCATGCATCTAATCACAGTATTGCCAAACCACTACTAGATCTATAATAGTAGAATGGAGCGATGTATAGGATCTTACCATTTTATCTCATCCAATCTCGAGTACAAACAAGTGCCTCAATTGTCTTGATGCTTAATGTACTGTGGTGCTTTGGAATTACTGGTCCATTGCTACTGAATGCTGCTTCAGAATGAACAGCAGATGCTGGCATAGCCAAGATGTCCTGTGCAATAGCTGCAAGTGTTGGGTACTTTGTAGTATGGCTCATCCACCAGTTTAAAATGTCAAATTCATCCTTTCTTGGAACTAGACCATCTTCAAGGTAGTCATCAAGTTCTGTAGATATCTGACTATTTGCTTGTTCATTCAGATGCTGATCCCAATCTTCCAATGAATCATTGTATGTGTCCAAAGCTGCACTATTTGAAACACCAGCACTCGGTTGATCCATAGGGTTGCAGTATTCATTGAAGAGATCCCGGACTGTTTCGCGTATTTCAGATAAGTAGCTTGCTGAATTTGTGCCAAAAGCTTGTTTCAGACGAAACTCGATGAAGCTGATTTTGAATCTAGGATCTAAAACAACAGGTATTGACAACCACAAGTATGAATTTTGCCAATACTCATTGAACGCTTCCTGCATCTCCATAACCATTGTAGCGATTTCTCTATGGTCATTTGATGCTTCTTCTTGCAAAACTGTCCTCACTTTCCATGCCTCATTAAAGTATATATTTGCTGTCGGAGAGCTAGGGGCAGAGATTACTTCAATTACATGATAAAACGTCCTCAAAATCTTGCAAATAGACTCAGCAACTTTCATATCTTCTGGAGACACCACTTCTTCAGAGGGAAATGACTTCTTGAAATGCAAAAGAACTTCAAGCCTAAAATAAAATTTGTGCCACCACTTAGCATCTTCTTGTGGACACTTCAAACTCATTTGTGAAATGACTTCCAGAAGCTGCTTTTGGGTCAATGATGAAGATGCGTGTGCCACAAAAAATTCAATTACTATGTCACTAACAAGGCGAAGTATATATGATTGCCCTTTGGAAACAATACTGTTAAGGATGTCGTCCACACAAGCAATGTTGTATAGCTTGCCTCTGATAGGAAGGCACTTCTTCTCTATGAGCATTTCCTTCAGCTTTGAGGTATTTGAATCATTCCTAACTTCACCAACAGAAGTCAAGCTTAGAATCTTCTGATCAAGATTCCAATCTCTAATGGCATCCCATATGACATTGTATGATCCGCTTTCAGACTCTGGGACACAAGCCTCCTTACAGTGTATTATCCTTTCCAAATCAGTAGGTGAGGACCAAAACATCCCAAATTTGATTATTATTCTGTGAACTTTCCAGTCTTCAGAAATAAAATGTGCCGTCAAACAGAGGTAATTTACTGTTGGCTCGGCTCCATCAGGAGTCCAGATGCTTGCTGACAGAGAGACACGCCTGGAGGAAAGTGCAATTTTATCCTTAAGATTTATCTTTTCCTTCTGAAATAGAGCAGAGCAATGTTCTTCCATATCATTATGAGAGACTGTGTTAACCATAGGGTTGAGGTTCTTCACAAATCTTCTCATTTCCTCATGCTCCACAATTGACAAAGGATAACCATGCAAAATTATCATTCTGGCTATCTCTTGATAAGATGTTTCTTGACCAACCTTCCTGGCGCTTATGTCAATTGATGTGGTCATAAATGAGGTCCTCTGTTTCTTCAGGCTTGTACCATCTGGTGTTGACAGGGGTTGATGCGATGGCACCACTTGAATGGGCCGGATTATAGGGGTGGTGTCACCAGAGCTACTAGTCCTGAGGAGCTTGCTAGAGTATTCTGCAATCTGAACCTTCCCATTTGTCAAGGCAGGCGAGAGCTCATCTTGCACCCTGGACTTCAAATTAGGTAGACTCGAAGGGTAAAATAAACCCTTCTGATGACTGTGGCCTCTTCCATGTCGTCCTGGGCAGGTTAGAAGATGTCGACTCAGATGGCTTCTGCCTCCAAACTTATTCGCACTGAGGCGCTTGTGACAATGAATGCAGTCTGCAGCCTGGAGTTTCCCCTCAACATAGATAGGTGTAAACTCCCTCCACACCTTCGACTTGAATCTGCTGGGAATTACTGAGCCTGTGTCTCCAAGCGTCTCCGTAATAATCTCATTGACCGGATCATTTGGTGGTGAAACTGGATCATTTTCATGCACCAAAACTGTGCGTAAAATATCGATATGTTACTTATATGCCAGTGGTAAATTGCTTTTTAACAAAGGAATATCTATGTATCTAGATCCTAAACTACGAATAAGACTACACCATGTTAACTAACAGAACACTACTAAACTCAACAGGACACCATGAACCAACTAAAAGGTAACGCACGGACCCTGAATAGGCAAAATCGAAATATACCATAAGGGAAGTAGGAATCCTTCTGTCGCCTCTGCGCCACTTCCTCCTTGGCCGGGCAGATTTTCTGATGCCGCCACAGATGGCTCGTTCCATTGGAATCTTTGCAGCTGAGGCGATTGTGGCAGTACAGGCATTCTGCAAACTGAACCTTCCCATTGAGAAAGATCGGCTTGTACTCCTCCCAGACCTTGGACCTTTTCTTGTGCTTGTATCTGAATGGGGAATGAACTCCATCAAATGCCACCTCCACTTTCACGCTGTTATACTCCTCAGGCTCATCAGGATGCTCCACAGCTTTTTGGATTATAGCATGCTCCATAACTGGACACAGTAAACATGAAACAAATGGATTTGGTTAATAGCATGCGACTAAAGCGTAGAGCATACAGATCGAACAAAACACACCAAACAACTACGCAAGGACTAGATCTGCATACACATACTACTCAGCAAGAGGAACCAAAAGCTCCCCTAAATCCCATGCAATTGAACAGGGAAAAAAACTGGATCGCGTCACTTGGAGCTTCATGGAAGCCCAAATCCTCAACACAGAGACACACGGAATCAAAGAAATTTCCATGAAATCCAGGCAAGATCGAGTTACCTGGAGATGGAGAACCTCGGGGGAACCTTGCGGGGAGGGGGAGATTCCGGGCAGGATTAGGGCATCGAGTTGGATCGGCGGGCGGGCGGGCGGCGGGTGGGTGGGTAAGGGTAACCCAGTTCGTCGGTTTGGGCTGGATAAAGGGCTGCTTTGTGCTGATAGGCCCTAATGGGCCGGCCTTGTTAAGGCCTTAGACTTAATCCTCTCTATGGGCTGCAGATGGATGGGCTTATACTGGCTGATCTTTTCCCTTTGTGTTTTCCTTTTCCTGCTTTCCCCTTGCACTTGCTAAATTTCATTCAATTGATTTTTCTATCGAGGCCTCGTTCCTTTGATTTTTTTGATTTAGTTTTTGGACCCTGCTCAATAATTCGATCTCATTTAGTCAAGGATGCAATCACACAACAGCTACGACAGACGACAAAAACAACAGAGGTTGGGATGGACAAGAATACGTGAACAGTATTGGATTGACAAAACAAGTGGAAGCAGAACACTTAAAACAAACATCAGAAACTTAGATCATACATACAGTTGCTAGCATTTGCATAACATAAGCCAAGTCCCCCAGTGCGAGGAGAAAAGGTTCAGATGTGCCAAAACTGTGGCATATCATACATACAAGTAACAGTGCCACTCTTCCTAATGACTTCTTTGATCACAACCTACGTGGCATCCTTCCAGCTACAAAATTTTCAGTTGCTACGTATCCACTCATTATTCCACCCCCTCCACCTGTATACAACCCCAAGGAACTTTATAAATGTACACAAAAGAATAATACACGAGGAAGTACAGCATTAGCCACTTCCAAGTTTTGGATTGCCCAACACTGTACACGAACACACACAAAAATGTACAGCTCAGATCAATGTTCTCAATCTTGTCACTAAGGATTGCATGCTCTCGAGCTTGTCATTCAGTTGCCCGATGTCGTCGGCGCGATTCTGGTCTTCCCCGCTGCTTGTGTGGGAGACGAGGGCCGTGCACCTGGCCCTGGATTCTAAAATTTCGCTTTGTAGTGAAGCAAGTGTTGCTTCCAGAGTGTCTTTTGCCCCCGCATCTGAGATCGCATTAAGGGTTGGAGTCCTTGGAGTGCCGATGCTGCCAAAACTGCTCTGCCTGCTGAGCCTCCTAGGTGTGAAAATATTGTCCATGCCTCCACTTCCTGCAACAGCACAACTTCATAAGACACTTGAAACCTCTTTTTTCTGGGGGGAAAAAAACTGTCCAAGAGAACTGCAACAATGTATAGCCATAACAAGCCAAAAGTTGCTAAAGAAATAAAATCCAAAGCCCAGGGCATGTACAAGAAAGTAATTCACGTCATACCTAGGTTACTAAGCTGTTCTATAGTTCCCTGGCCAAGAGACTTATCGAGCTTAAGGAGACGAAGAATTCCAGCAGTGATCCTCCCCATTGCATCAGCTTCAGATCTGCAAAGCATGGCAAGGTGCTCTAGTTCTTCTTTTGTTGCAACTGCTTCAATCTGCGTGCTCAAATGGATAAATGTAGTTCAGTGAACAGTAGTAAATTCCCAAACAGGTTTGGACAAATATTGAAAAGGTGTTCCTACCGGTTCTTTGACAGAAAACTTGACATTATCCATTGTCCACTTGGCACCCTCAATCTCATCTTCACCGATGACCATGGTAGCTTCAACATCAACACCTTGGTCACCAACATCACTTGTATTATTAAATTCATCGCCGGTTTGACAATTATTTGATGTTCCTTTTCCAATGAGTTGATTTCTCAGGCGAGGTTTTATTGCCTGTAAACCCTCAATTCCAGCCTACAAGTACCACCAAATGTCTCAAAATTGAACTACACAAAAGGAAAGTGCCAAATCGAAATACAAAAGTATGGCAGTTATTCATATACCGTAAAACATTCCACCGGGAATGTCCTTTTGTGCAACACCTTCTCTGCACCTCCCAAGTTAGGCCGATCACTGCTTTTGCCCGACACATGCAGATTCCTGAAGGTTGTATGC
This sequence comes from Ampelocalamus luodianensis, assembly GCA_036346255.1. Classification (NCBI taxonomy): domain Eukaryota; kingdom Viridiplantae; phylum Streptophyta; class Magnoliopsida; order Poales; family Poaceae; genus Ampelocalamus; species Ampelocalamus luodianensis. Next base: position 4,953,890 of record CM070624.1, on the reverse strand, counting down.
CAACATTTCTCTTCTCTACTGATATGGTCACCACCACGAGGGGAAGACCAATCCCCTATTTCATCTGTTCCTTCAAGTGCGAACAGCCAATTTCTTAACTCAATTGACACATCAAGATCATCTGGCACCCCCAGGTCGAACTTTGAATTGTTGTCATCATCTTTGGATCTTCCTTCTGTAACAATAGGGGATAGGAGAGAAACTCAGAACAAGACTTTCTGGATAACGCAAGAGAAAGCAGAAAAACAAAGAACTTGGCCCATCATCTGAAATAAGGACTGGAATATTTTTCCATGCATTATTCAACAGTAATAGTGACTACACTAGAGCTTGCTACAATTCAGAAAGAAAAATTACATTCCAGACGGAGATGCAAAAGAGATATGTCAATGGTTGGTGGAGAATGAACAATGTTTATCGATCTCAAACCATGGATTTTGACTTTAAACATGACAATGTGGAGAAAAGATAACATCAGGTCCTGCTGAATAATGCTGCGACAGCTATCGCCTATCCTGGATACCCAAGGAATACGGGATATACTTATCTGATACATTACATTTAACAACTGTTCAGAAGCAATCAAGATTCAGGCATAACAACAAAATTTCCTGCATGAATTACAAAAACTAAACAGCAAAGTTGCAAATGCTTACCTTCCTTGTCAGTGAGGTGAGATGATCTGAACAGTTTCCCAAGTGGACCGGAAGATAAATCCTTTAGTCCTCTCAAGAGGCCTTCCCCTGGACCACCATCAGGCCCTAGAATACCAAATCGATGCAGTAAAGACTCGGTGTAACTCATTCCACCTCCAAGACGGACACCAGATACCTTAGCTGATACATTCAAGCTATGACACTCCATATCCCTCATGTCATAAGGCATTACATGAGTGATATTTACGTCAATAAATTGAGCGTCTTTTGCCTGATGTTTTCTCCTATGATCAACCCAAAACACTGCTCTCATCTTGGGATGCCCATTTTCACGCACCACAACGCTATGTTCACCCGTCACTGCAGTGCCATTCTCACAAATTGTAGCACTTTCTCCTTCCAAACAGTTCACTGAGACAGTTCTCCACATCAAGTTAGTTGTGACTGCGAAGGCACCACCTAGAGTGCGATGAGAAACTTTCAGGTAGACATCCTGTCCACCAAACTGAACCAAGGGCATATGTAGGTCACCCGCTGACAAAGATTCCAAGAAATTGAGCTGGAGATTGTTCATAATTAAGCTCACGGCTGTATCACTAGGCAGTTTTTTCTCAAGTTTGTCAGTTGACAGCTCGCTATTTATCCCAGACCTGTTGCCTTTGCTAACCTTTGAAATCCGCTCTCCAACCTGGCCAAAGTAAGTATAGAGGCCTAAGACAAAAAACAACTGCTCAACTGAAGTGTTGGACGTAAACTGTTGGAAAGCAACACCAATTCTCACGACACCCTCTGGGGGTGGTACATCCAACAAAGGGCTACCATCTGCAGTAACCATAGCTGCCTCAAATTGGATGCCATCTAGTTCAATACATTTCCACAAATTTGCAGAGTCCCTAACTGCTCTCTGTCCATTTGAAGTGCTAGAGGTTTCAAGCGAGAGGCTTAGATGAGAAGCTCGACTAACCCACTTCCTCTGACTTGCATCAACAGGTTGATATCCCCAGAGAAGGAAGCAAGCTGGATCTCTTTCAAGGTTTAGCAGTGGACACTCTGCAGATGGTGACTGGCAGAAGTATAGGTCCTCCACATGAAGTCTTGCTCCTGAAAATGATGATTGGGATTTCCTCAGCATCTAACGGAACAGAGAGATCAAACTCTTTTAGAGAAAACGTAAGGCTGTTGATTGAGGAATCAGACAATATGGCACTGCGATTGGGCACTACTCCATCAGCTAAGAATGAGGCAATTCTTAAGCAAGACTGCTCCTGGAGAGTTACCTAAGGATGCAAAAGTACAGGCAATATTGAATTAAGCAGAAAAAGGTAAATGTTACATTTCAATACTAATGTTAAATTGTTAAGTAGACACACCATAAGAGGCTGGCATGTGATGACAGTTTTCGAAGCAAACTTTGGAGGTGATGGAGAAGGAGTGATCTGAAGACAATAAAGGGAAAACAGAGGAACTCCAGCCACAAATTCCAATAGTTGATTCCCAAACGGATTAATCGGAGGACAAAATTTTGACCTGATAAAAGTGATATAAGAGATTAGATTCAGCCATATTATTGGATCACTAATTTGATACAAGAATTAGTCATAAAAGCGAAGGCATAATCAAGTATTCACCAAAGTCAGGCACAGGCAGAGGTTCTTGTAGAGCAGCTTGCATAGAGGGTTGTATCAATGTGCATGGAGGGCGAGAAAACGTGTCCCTGTAGAAATAAATTATTCGTACATAAGGCCCAGCAAAGGTGAGAATTATTTCCATAGCTTATATGAAACATCTATACCACCGTGATATCACAAGTTCACTTATTAATTTAATTGCAAGGAAATTGTTATAAGTATCCTCTATTCGGCATCATATCTGCCTCAAGTAACCTAAACAGTGAATCCATCTTAACTATATTGGCTTCATGTCATTTTATACTCTATACATGAGCAGTCATAATGCCCTAAATTTTAGCATAAAGAATAAGTAAATTACTATAAACTTCAGGACTCACGTAGTCTCTACAAACAAGAATACAAGATAAACATCTTACCTCAGAAACAGCCCACCGACCTTTATGCAGGACAAATTTTTTGAACTCTCCCCATCTGAAACGCTAGCCTTTAAAAATAGTGAAAAAAACAGTTGTCACCATGTCACTAGGATACAAGAAAGTCTAAATCAATAATAGATTGGCCAGTAGGCAATTTACCCGTGAGAAGAACAACGATTGCATAAGAAGTTCAAGTTGAAACTCTGTTGACACAAATGAATTTAACAAACAAGTCACTATAGATGACTAAAAGTAGCATATTCAAAGTTCTTTGGAGCTAGGCCTTACCAGCATCTTTAATACAGAGGAATATGTGATCTACAATAATGGATACCAAGGAAGATCCTGCTGCCTCTGCATGCTGGTCAAAATAATAGCAAGAAAATAATAAGAATGCAAACGAAAATCATGTGTCGTACTACATACAACGCAATGATAAAAATACACAAGAGAAAACCAAACCAGTTGAGCTTTTGGATCTACATCTCCTCTATTTAGGCACACAGATACCCCAGTCATGAATCGAAGAAAAGCCCGTAAACCTGACCAAAATGTGTTTCAAGTTTGAATATCACAAACAAGAATACAACGAAAAGCTCAAGCTTTATGGGCAATAACCTATCAACCACTTACCAGGTTCACTTAAGGCAGGACAGACAGCTTCAGTAATATGCAGCTGAACCTCAAGCCCAAGTGGGTTATTTTGTTCTGTTCGTTGGACAGTGATCTGAAGTTCAAAGCAATGCGTAAGCCAAGAAGCCCAGACAAAGGGAAGTTCCACATCAATTAACAAATTATCGAATTCCACACAACATATTCCAAAACTCAAAGCACTCACATTAGCCTCCCCGGATATTCCTTCCAAAAATCTTTCACCACCAAAGAACATTCGCTTTGCACCATCATCATCTCGCTTGTTATCTTGACTGCTCGAAGAGTTAAACCGTGCATCGGTGAACATGTCAGGATGAGGTAACAGATCAATGGACAGTGATTGCCATTCCAATTTCTGCGAATTTAAAGAAAGAAATATGGGAGATCACCTTTGAGTTTATTAAGTCTTAACTCATTATGTGCCAATAAACTAGATAACAACAAAGCAGGCATTGATCTTCTAGAAGAAAATAGGAGAATATCAAACCTTGAAAACATAAATGAATCCTTTGTTGTTGGAGAAATCCCTTGCTTCTTTCAAATTTACAGCCTATATAAAGGACGTTTCAATCAGGTATGGAAAAGCGACCAATTAACAAGTACAAGTGTAATTTCAATTTAGCAAGAGTACCTGCCATTTTTCGTTTGTTGTGTACAGTACAAGATCACGAAATGTGATAGCTGCTAGTGGAGGTGACCTAAAAAGAAAGAAGAAATTAAAATTCCTGTCTGAACCTATTAAGAAAAATAAGAACCAGGCATGCAAATAAGTCAGCAGGCCATAATCACTCAAACAAAAGTAACTATACCATGTTGCACCTCCTTGGCGGCGAGCACCTCCATGTGTTTCCAATAGCAGGTTCACAATACCTACTTGTACAGTCATCCCATCTGCAATCTAAGCCCAGTATAGCATATCAAACACCATTCGTAGTTCAATTCTTGCAAGTATATATTGCTTCGATAAATTTATCTACGTCCATAACAGGGAAATAGTTGTACAAAGTCAAAGAATTATCATCAAAAAATTTTATTATCACTTCTACCCCAAAAAAAGAAGAAGAAGAAGAAGATGCAGATGAGTGCCCAGAGGTTCAGACCATAAAGCAGAAGGGTAGATAGATTGAATTCAGCTCTTATGAATTAACTTGAAAAGGCATTTCGGATATTCAAAGAGTAGACTTATCACTTGATCAGCATTGATGATTTTACAGCATAAATATTTGGAATGTGCGTGCACTGAACATCAAGTGCAAAGAAACCAACCTTATCAGCATACCCATATCCGCTGCTTTTAGCTGATGGTGGTGACGAAACATTGCTAAAAGAAAAGAAAAAAATGTCAGAAAGAACTGCAATTATTGAATGGTCATACCATGGTACGAGATCTAACCAGTAGGAATGAAGTTACCTGCTAGGGCTAGAAAGATTTTCAGAATCGTCCTTCTCTACAAGCATGAGATCAAGCTTATCGATATTCACCACAATCGGCTCCACTTGCACATTTGATACTGATGGCAGCTGTAACAATAAACAAAACAAACAAAAGTGAAGGAAGACAGAATTAACAAAAATAATCTCATTAACAAAACTAACAAGTAAGAAGTAACAAATGCACAGGCAATGACAATGGCAATGCAGAATTCCCTAAAACTATAAAGCCATAATTAACTACAGATCTTCTTCTTCTTTCTGAACATGGTTAACGACAAATTGCAGGCTTCAATATGATGTGAACCTCTAATGCACCGATACTCCTGACCAACAGCGTACCAGTATCCTGAAATGTATCGGATACGGGTACGGCTCCGATACGTATAGGATACGGGTACGGCGCCAATATGTGTCGGGAAGTATCAGAAACGTTTATGTTTTTAAAGAAAAAAAGATACTTCTCGATACCTTGATACGGCCCACAATTCAAGCCCAGCCCACTGATTCTAACCCTAGCCCACAACCTTAGCATGTAATTGTTAAATTCAGACATGAATTATGAACTAGTGTGTGTTATCAAAATTTGTCGAAATAATTAGAACTTACTTCATTAGGAGTCACCGAGTATCCATCAGATTCCAAATTTTGATATGTGTAATCAGTTTCACTTGACAGCCTTTTCTTAGGATTTCCTGAATTTATTGAAAACGAGTGATCATTATGTTCAGGATCACTTCCAGAATCCAGAGTGATCTTGATAAAGATTGACACTTGTGTTGCTAACATTATATCCTAAATTATGTTCCACATTCCCTTTCCTCGATCTCAAACCATCAACAGGAGTGAAGTCCCTATCTAGTTCGCAGCACAATGTTTTTTTGAACTCTTTTTAGGTTTGGAATAAGTCCATATTACACCCCTGAACTATGGTCCAAGTCCAAAAAACACCCCGAACTACAAAACCGTTCACTTTATACCCCCCCCCCTTGTCAAAACCAGATCAAATTACACCCTAGGTCAGTTTCATTAGTAGTTTTAGCCATGTTGGCAGCCACATCATTGGTTTTGGCTTACGTGGTAGCCACATCATTGGTTTTGGCTTACGTGGCAGCCACATAAGCCACGTTCTCTTCCTTCTCTCCCATTCTCTTTCTTCTCCTCGCACGCGCCCCTTCGGCTGGCTCGCCTTCGGCTCCGGCCGCCCGGAGGTTCCCCTCGGAGTCGCCCTGGAGCTCTCCTTGCGCGCGCCCCTTCGAGCTGGCCCTCATCCGACTTCGACCCCCCCTCCCGCACCACCACCCTTCGGCGAGTGGCCGCATTGGTGCTAACTCTTCAGTGTTATGTTCAATGAAATTAACACTCATGCATAGGCAAATTCTTGACTGGAACTTATCATGTATCGTATTTTATATTTTTAATATATATATATACACACACACACACTTCCGTATCGCCGTATCGGTTTTTTGAGGGAAATAGGGTATCCCCATATCCGTACCGCCATACCGGTATCGCATATCGGTGCATCATAAATGTGAACACAAGTGCCAAAATCTACCCGACATGACCACCTGATCACAATTTACAACATCCACGGACACTATGTCACACCCTTTCCACTCTAAATTCTACAATTCTGACCACAGGCCAAAAGTTAACAAGAGTGCACCAAATCTCATGCCAATGCCAGCCTGAACGCAAAGAAATACTTCCTAAATTACCATTTCACCACAACCTCGAACACCCCACTTTAAATTTCCCAACCCAGACTTTAAATTTTTCACAATGACAAGCAAACTCACAGCTTGAGCACAATTTCTACTACATACAAGCACAACTAGCGAACGAAAAGCAACATGAAATACATCTAATTGGCAACTTGACAGCAATGTGAAGAACAGTTTACCCTCAATGCGCCCCTTAAGCCCTCTAGAAAAAGGAGAACGTGCACTGAAAATAGAGAAAAGTCACGAACGAGCCAGAGGTGGCGCCTTTACCGTGATCTGGAGCTTTCCGACGCGAGCGGTGTCGACGGTGAGCGCCGGAGGCAGCCCCAGGCTCGCGTGCAACGCGTCGCCATTGATATCTGCACCCCCGAATCACACCCGAACGAAGAGTTAGCACCGGGACGACAAACCCCCCATCAAATTGGCATCCGTGAGAAAGTTTTAGCGGGACAAAGGGATTCCCACCGAGATTGGAGAGCTGCGCGGTGCGGCCCTGGAGCTTGAACTGGTCGCGGGAGAAGGACTTGAGCCAGTACTTGAGCGTGTACTCCAGCGCCCGCGCTATGATCGACTCCATCCCCACCTTCTAGAACGTTCTGGAGGGCTCTCGCGAGCTTCTAGAGCGGCGTGGGTGGCAGGTGGGGCTTCTCGGTGTCGGTGGCGGCGTGCCGCCGGATCGGAGGTGGGATGAGATTCCGGCGAGTTGGAGAGGGATGGAGGGTGGAAGGAGGTGGGAAGGAAATGGTGCGCCCTTTTAGGTCCGAGACTGAGACTTCCTTTTGTTTAAGCTTTTTTTATTTTATTTTCCTTCCTTCCTTCTTTTTATGCAAGTGTGATATAAAATTATCAAGGATTTATCACTATAAATAGGCATATTTGATGATTTATCTCTTAATATCTTATTGACATGTGGATCGAAAGAGGTAAATCCTCAAATGTATATACTTATAATAGTAAATCCTCAAATTCCCGTGATATTGGTAAATTGCATTGTTACTGTTTTCTAAAAAAGAAATCAAGAAAGACATTTCATTGATGTGATTCTTTCCTTGGGGAGCTATTTTATTGGGTTAAGGTTGGTATTGTACTATTTTGTTGGGTACAGGTTAAGGTTGGTATGGTGCTATTGTTTCTTGACGCTTTTGGGACCAATGCTGTGTTTTTGTTGGTAACTTAGATGGAGGATATATTGCGTTGGTAAGAGCGTGTACTCCATTTTTTAAAGAAACAGATATGAGTAGTAGGGCTTAATATTTAGTTATAAATTTTAGGGGCAATAAATACTAATATGATTTGCAATTACATAATGTTGACTGTTAAATCGGAAAGATTTTTTTTTCCCAATTTGGAGCAGCATGTTTGAAGATGGGCTAGTAAGCACAGCCATGAATTGACCTTGTTTTACTTTACTGGTTTTCTTTGCTTAATCACTTTTGCTTTCTCTTGCTCTGGACTGTAACAACAGTAGACCCAACCGACAGAGATACCTTAGCTTCATGATCTATCTGTTCCTTGGTTGTACCTTCATCATTTTCACATCTACATCACTTTTCCCATGATACACATTTTTAATTCCAGCTAGCTCAACACTGCTACGCTAAAGCGATCAGCTAGCCATGTTACTGCTAAACTCGAAAATCTAACTGACGATCATAAATAAAAGTTGCTGAAACCTTCAAGGAAAAGTAAGTTAATTTTGAAGCAATTACAAGGAAACTAGGCTCTCCTACTGTCAATCGCTGGCTCTAGACGAAGCTTCATCTCGCGGTAAAGCTAGTAGTAGCCTCGGAATCCGCGACGGCAAATCGCATCTCCTCTCTCGACGATGATCATTACGGATAAAACCGAGTAATAAGTAATTAAATTCACTGTACGAGGATTAAACGGTTAATCACTTGGATTATTGTCACTGCGATGCGAACAGATCGATAGATCTGGACTCCTGTTCCTAGTGGGAAGTGGGAACCCATTCTTGGATGGGACCAACTGACCAAGAACTGTAGCACGTGAGAGTGAGACACAGAGAGAGAGAGTTGTACTAATACGAAGTTTATTCCCACTCGCTTAACTCTTCACGCAGAGAGTAAACTAGAGAGAATCACAATGACTAATCTACGTTAAGCAAGCAAGGTAGCGAGCGATCTCTGCTTGTGTGTCCCTACATGTCACCTCTTTCTACAGAAAAGTGGAGATTTTGAATAATTGCAAGACTATGCAAGGACCGTCTGGTTGGTGCTTGGGCATTGAGGTCATTATAACAGGGGAGACTGCAAAATGGTTGCAATGGAAGGGTATCAGAATTTGGCAACTGATTGTCTGCAGTGGAGTTCAGTCAAACATGTAGGGCATTCCATGAAAAGGCTAAGATAATTGTGACTTGTGGGTTCATAATAGTGCAACTTAGTACTTATATACTACAAGCTCCATTCTTGTGCTTCCTATGCCACTAATTCAGAAATGTGCTGAAACACTGCCTCCTTTTTCTCTGTCCTTGTATTGCTCCATGCATACATGATGCATGGCATGGCATTTCAGTCATTCAGGCCAGCAGATGATTTAACCAAATTGCAACCATCCTCTGCACTGGTTGGTTGCAATCATAAAAGGAGGGAAAAGGAAAAGAAAAAACGGCTGTCTACCTTCAGACTGAAGCTTTTGGCTGGTTGTTTTGGAATTCAGACGATGAAAGATAGATAGGTCCTGATCAGCTGAAAGTCAAGAGGTTCAGAACTTGGAAACCACCGGCGCCCAGGACGAGGCGACACGTGCAGTTGTCGATCTCCTTGCTTTGCCCCCACTTTGATTTGATTTTTTCATGGAGTCATTCGCACATGAAGAGGCATCCCAAGTTGACATGCTCGCCTCATTTCCATGTGGTGGTGGTAAAGCAAGCGAACTTGTCGTCGCCTTGAGCTAAAAGCTGTGCATCCCATCTTTTCGCCCGCTGCCGATCAAGCTGTGGAACTCAATGGTCGACTGCTCGGATGCGCGCCACTTAGACCAGCACGTTGGATTGCCAGTCACAGTATTGGTGACTGGTGGTCTCAAAAAAACAGTTCTACACTCATCCCAAGAAGGGCGCAGCCGCAGTAGTCATCTTAACCACCGAGAGCATTCGAAAGAAACACAACTCGAGAATTTTCCAGAATATATCATCCGCTCATTTGGACCTACTCAAAGATCAAAGAGGAAGACATAGCCTGATCCCTCGTAGGAAAGTGCTTGGAGCAATTAAACTCCCAGTAAATTAAACTAAAACCTTTGGACGAGGTCTTCAGCCTCATGTGTTGTTTTGTTTCTTTTCTATTAATGTAATATGCAGCCCTCCTATCTCTTTCTTTCAACAACAAAAAAAAAAAAGTTGTGCATCCAGATGACTCACCGGAGAGTTTACCGAACAACTGTTCACTAAGCAAAAAAAACCAACAGCACTGCACTCTAGATCCAACTTTCAGTGCTTCAGCAACAATGAATTCATGCCAGGTAAAAAAAATTGGACTTCTGATGGCTTGGACATGCACCTTTGAAGATCTTGAGATCACCTCTGAAAAAATGTTTGGAAGGATCCTAATTCCTAATATCCTTGCCCTTGGAGTATATTATTGAGAAGCCAAAAAAGAAAAGGGAAGTAAATGGAAAATGGCTTATTGGGCCTTAGACCCTAAGACACTAATGGGCCTTAACAGGGTGATGGCTGATTAAAGGCTAAACACACCCAATAACTGAAGCCCAGGGAATGGGACACTTCGAGCTAACTCGGCCGTTCACCGACAAGCCGTACCCGTGCAAGAAAACTGGTAGGACATGCCTAACAAGGAAGCAAAGGTTATGAGCTTTTTTAGCAAGTCATAGGACGGAATCCCGAAAAGTTCACAAATAACTCACCGAACATTTATTCCTCCGTACGATGGTCTCTGCAATATAATGCAACTTTGATTATTATTATTTATATAAATATGTTTGTAAAATAATATAAATTATTATATTATGAAAATATTTTTATGACTGATTTAATGATACCATTTTCTCATCACCAATATAAATAGTTTTTAAATATTAGTTATCAAAGTTACAGATGCTTGATTGCACATTTTCTAAAACGTTTTATATTTCTGAATTGAGAGAGTAGTTAGTATGGTTCAAACCGTAACCACGAATGATATGATACTGCACCAATCGGACTAGCCACAACTTGTCATAGCTACAAGTTGTCACGAGCAGTCTCCGTAAATTAGAAATTCCGACTTTCAGTGTGGCTAACGTTAAATTTTTCGAGGCGAAGAGGTCGAGCTTTCACAGCTCCCAAGCCCATTCCGGATCACACTTAGGCACGCTGTGCCGACAAACCGGAGGCAGGACCGCAGGAAGACGAAGACATTTCTGCTGTCCGGATCGAAATGAAACGAGGAGAGAAAAAAAGGAAAAGAATTCGCGACCCTATCCGTTTCGTGAACCCAACGGGAGAAAGCTCCACCAGTCGCGGCGCGGCGCATCCGACGGCCGCGGCCCCCACCCGCGGCCGCATCGCGGCCGTCCATTGCCGCGGCCGAACCACCGCCAAGCAAACTTGCACCGAGCTGAAGCGCAGGCAGCGCATTCATTGACTGATGCGGCCACGCGAGCCCCGAGGCAGACGACGGCGATCTGCGACTGTGCATGGACATGGACGCCGCACCCGGAGAGCCCTCCCCTCCGCCACCGGAGCTGGAGATGGTGGCGCGCGCCGTGCAGCGGCTCGTGGCGCGGAACGACGTGGTGGCCGTGGAGAGCGGCGGTGGAGGGGATGGCGGGTTGGCGGTGTTCGAGGCGGCCAGGGGCGCGCCGGCGCCGCGCATCGGCGTGTCGCAGTACCTGGAGCGCGTGCACCGGTACGCGGGGCTGGAGGCGGAGTGCTACGTGGTGGCGTACGTGTACGTGGACAGGGCGGCGCACCGGCGCCCGGCCGCCGCCGTGGTGTCCACGAACGTGCACCGGCTGCTCCTGGCCTGCCTCCTCGTCGCCTCCAAGGTTCTTGACGACTTGTAAGTATCTTTCTTAGTTCTTACATCTGTGAGTAAAAATCTTCATGTAAACCATGTAGGAAATTATAATTTGGTCAGCACCATGCCCTATCAAGCATAGAAAGATTTCTACACCATTTTTTCTACCAAGAGATTTCTACACCATTTCTGTCCATATATTTCGTTGTTCTTGCACCTTCAAGAAAAAATGGCGTACCACTTGTTTTCACCAAGAACAGTCAACTACAGTTAGTAGTGTACTAAGATAATGTTGTACATTGAAGGGCAGAGAGAGACCAAGCATGACCACAATTAATCTATCGAGAATTAGAAAATGACATAGTACTTTTCCAAGGCCGAAAGGGGAGGTGTGCATTCTTTTCCTTGTGCTCAGTTAATCCGTGTTACATCAAATTTGTTGGCTGTTATACTACGTGCTCTGACAACAACATTAGGCAAAACAGGTACGTGCATCAATACATGCATGTCGTCAAATTAAAATCTTGTAAAGCGTGTGATAGATTTTGCAACGTTGCTCGTCTGCAACAGGATGGATCAATGTAGAGATAAACGTCATTGCCCAAGAGAAATCAAGCATTCATAGTACTATGTATCATTGATCGATTAGTTGCATGTATTCAGAAATTCCTAGTTGCTTACCAAATGCCATGGTTAAACTTAGTTACTCCCTCTTCGACCATGCGCAGCCACCACAACAACGCCTTCTTCGCGCGCGTCGGCGGCGTGAGCAACGCGGAGATGAACAAGCTGGAGCTGGAGCTGCTCGCCGTGCTCGACTTCGAGGTCATGCTCAGCCACCGCGTGTACGAGCTGTACCACGCGCACCTCGAGAAGGAGTTGCAGAGGGACAGCGGCTTGCTGGTCGACACGGCCAAGGGGGAAACGGCCGCGTCCAAGTTGGAGCGCTCGGCGGACGGCGACAGCGACGATGACCGGAGGCTACCGAGCGGCGTGCACAATTGGAGCCAGGGGACGGCGAACGGCGTGCGGCGGCACTCGTCGTCGCCGTCACGGTATTCCTTCTCGTGCTAGACTGCCACAGCAATGTGCACACTGCAACTCTGCAAGAGTGTAAAGCGTGCGTGTATACGCCATATGGGAGTGCATGAAGACAGAAAAGCCTGAAAGGATGCCACAGAACTGGGACGGAAACAGGGTATGCACATATAGATGTGCTATATACAAATAACAATAATGTTTTATTCGGTCCCCTTCAATACAAAATTGTTACTAATTGGTCACTGGATATATTTTTCTGGCCCAATCCCTGCCACAGAATGCACTGAACTATTGTGCAGTAATTTTTATCTGCAGAGTTTATCAAACATACAAGGTTGCTGAATTACTAGAATGGCAAACGTGCTTTGCCTGTCCATCAAAATTCTCATGCCATGGAATTGCAGTGTTTACGGTGTGCATTTGTTGAAGTAAGCTCTCACCTGTATGATGGTAGACTGTTAGCTAACTCTGGTAGAAAAGAGGATGGATTAAGTAAGTTAGGTGGACCTTGTGGTGCCAAATTAACTCAGTGCATAGAAAAGTCGTGCACCCTGCAACCGGTCAAATGCAGAGTTTTTTTCTGAAACAACATATTTTTTGTTTATAATAGCAAAAATAGTTCATCCTCCTACGTTCAAAATAACAACAATGACACTCTTACTGCACTAATTTGCTGCAGAAAACTCCCAAACCGTAGCAGACGACATGATGTGCTCCTAGATCACGGCCGGCTGCTCTTCTAGTCTACGGTAGGAACACACGTTGATCGATGCTGATTCACCAGGTTCTTTTAGCACCAAGAATTCAAGTGTATTTACACCGACAGCCCGCTGCTCTAATCTTATTCGTTTCAAGTTGTTGCATACAGTCTTTACTCTTTAGTCACCGTGAGTTGGTTTGTCACAGGGCTGATGTCAAAAAAAATGTTTTGGTTCGACAATGTCTACCACATTAAACCAATTATAATGGGAAATATTTAGTGTGACGGCCAAATAAAAACTTAATTACCAAATATTCAGAGCATTAAAGGTACTTGGTTTGCAAGACAACCGGGATGATTCAACGGTTGAGAATGATACGATAACATTATATATATATATATATATATATATATATATATATATATATATATCCTTATATACTTTGCCCTTGACCTAGCGCTTACATACTTTGCCACGCAATCCAATTGATTCTTTGACCTCTTTAGTGCTACCACTCCTTGTGCGCAGCACCCCTACCGCGAACTTAGTGCGCGATAGACCATCTACCGCACTCTCAGTCTACGGTGCCCACGTGTGCACGTCATCTTGCCGCGGACAGGAAGTGGTAGGTAGCTTACTGCGCAGGGGGCCGTGGTAGGAGGTCCGCCATGCACAGGGATCGCGGTAGGGGGGTTACGCATGGGGAGCGTGGTAGGAAGTGTGCTGCACGTGAAAAGTATAATAGATATGCTATTTTTATCATTTTAAACACAAAGGACTATCCTTGCTATTTTATTTCAAAAAAAGACCAAATGAGCGTGTATCTCCCATGTCCCCGTACTCTTCGAAAAAAACACACGGTAATAAAACCAAGGACAACATGCGCCTGTGTTCCAGACATTATGGCGAGGAATCCGGAAAAACAGAGTACCGAAATAAAATTACAAATAGGCCCAATCCTAGGGTCCTTTTGTGAAGATAGTTCCACTCTCTGAGACCTCGACTGCAAAACGAGCGCCTCCTACCGTCGTGAGTCCTGACAAAAACAACGCGAAGCTTCCGCTTCCGTCTCTTCTTCCTCGTTCTCCCGACATCTCACAACCCACCCCCTCGTAGAACACCCCGAATTACAACTCGCCCCTCGCCCTCGCTCGCCGACGCGAGCACCGTCCTAGGGTTTGAGCCGCCGCCGACACGTATCCTCTCGTCAGCGGCTGCGATGGCGTCGGAGTCCGCGTCGCCGGTTACGTCCCCTGCTGCTGCGGGGGCCGGGGTCGGGGCCGGGAAGGATGACGAGCTAGCCGATCTGGTGCGGCGCCTGGTGGAAACCCTCGCGCGATACTCTGATCGCCTCCCCTTCGACCTCGATCGCCAGGTTTCCGCTCGGATCTGTGACCTCGTGCCGTGTATTGATACTGCTCCGATCTTTTGGTGCCTCGTTGTTGGGGGATTTGCGGGGTCCGGCTGTAAAGGTGGCACCTTGTTTGGGGAAAGGCTAAGATTTTGCTATTTTTGTTGTCTGGGTGTTCTACTGTTAAGTAGTTACTGCGTAGATTTCGGTGCATCGATTTGGTAAGGCGTTATGCAAGCTTGGAACGCGTATGTCTTTGGATATTTAGGTGGGGATTTGCAGGTGTTCACTGTTCACTGCAAAAATATGACTCACTTTTGGGCAATGTGGTCGAATTTGGCGAAAAGTTAGGGGATTATGTGTTCCAATGATTTTGATGTGTCCGGTTAGTAAATATCGCTGCAAAAATCAATTACTGTATACCATTGTTGGTTAGCAAGGACGATGCAAATTTTTGCATGGCGTTGTTTATGTGATCTCAATGAATGATCTACCTCTGTGGTCACTGGTCAGATAATGAATCAGTGGGGAATAATCAGTGGGCATTGTTATTTATTGTGTTTCTCGAGTTTAATGTAAATAGAACTTGATGTCCTAGACTGCACATTAGTGGACGTAAACACAAGTACACAACTTTGTGTAAGACGCTGAGGCCTGTGTGATCTTCGTTACAATAACTGTTTGAACATTGATATGATTCCACAAAAGAAGTGCTTGGTGCAAGCACTGGACGTATCTGACATGGTTGGTTCGATTGGCAGCATTATAGTGCAACTGCATTATAGCTGCGTAGAGAAAACGAAGGAGACACTCATATAGCTTTCACTGAAAAATGTGGTCATTCTGACAGATTGCTTGATGTCATTTTGAATCTAGCTTATTTGAAGTTTGGATGGGTGATTTACTGATTGGTGTCAACGTTTGTTACTTGGTTAGAACAAAAAGATGTAGCAAATTTGTGGGTCCTCTAAAACTAAGTTCATCACTTCCCATGTTTATGACATGTTATTTTGAATCCTTGTTACAAGAATTATTGAAGTAATTCATTTTTCTGCTTTAGAAACTTCGCTCGCTTACCACACTTGCTGCCATTGCAATCACACTTCTGTTTGCCTGGAAACTGTTGAGAGCTCCTCAAGAGCAACCTCGGAGGCCACGTAGGCAGGTCGCCCCATCATCTAGCAACACCAGCAGTAGATCACGACCAGGTGCTTTGGCCTCAACAGATGCATGTTCATCTTCAGCAGATTCAAGAGCACATGAAGCAATCAACCAGCTTTTCCAGCCAGTCAATGTATTGCTTGCTTTCTTTGTTGAATACTGAAATGATGTATCTGTTTTTAGAACCCTTGGATTGACAGTTCCTCATTTTCATCTCCAGCTGACTCTTGAGCAACTTGTCAGGCATAAGCTGAGCGAAGGACGAAGGGTATTATGCAAATAACTGCTTTCTCACTTTTGTCATCAGATGTCAAGAATTCTGTTCTACCAATGCATGCTTTTCACTCATGTGGAAATAACTACTTTTAGGTCGCATGTCGGTTACTTGGTGTGATTTTGGAGGAAACAACTCCAGAGGAGCTCCAGGTGGGCAAAAATGCTGCTGCAGATTTTTTTTGTCTTGACTTTTTTAATTCATAACTTCATGGATTTATATCTTGTTGCAGAATCATGTCACAGTGAGACCTTCCGTCGTGGAGGTTCTTCTAGAAATTGCAAAATTATGTGATGTCTATCTGATGGAGCGCATTCTCGATGATGAAAGTGGGGTAAGTCTGGAAGGAGCTCTTTTGTTCTGTCTTGAAATTTATGTTTTTTGTCAGTATACTTACATCATCATATGCATACAAATAAATAGTAACCAGTTTTCCTTTGATAATGGAAGCATTTGAATAAACAATTACCGGGCCTGCTATTTGGATTTCATAGCGTTTTGGAGTTTGCATTATTACAAATAAGGGCTATACGCTACCTAGTTTAGACTTTGGAGCAGACAATTGTAACTTGACCCCAGCACGCTTGAATGATGATGCAGGAAAAGGTGCTGTCTGCCCTGAGTGAAGCTGGACTTTTTACTGGTGGTGGCTTGATAAAAGACAAGGCAAGCTTCAGGATGAGGCCATTTTAGAAATTAAGCTGATTTATTATAATTTTCGTATTGCTTATAGCCCTTGGATATTTGCAATGCAACTTTTGAACATTTCTTGAAATCTACAGGTTCTCTTCTGTAGTACAGAAAATGGCCGCGTCTCTTTTGTTCGGCAACTGGAACCTGATTGGCACATTGACACAAGTCCTGAAATTGTACACCAACTAGCTGTAAGTCACAGTTGAAATAATGTAGTATTGCCATTTTTTTAGAAACAGGGTTTGATTTAATATTTTCTCTTGCAGAGATTTATCAAATATCAACTACACATTTCGCCACAGCGAACAGAAAGAGTAGCATCCAATGTTTTTAGCTCTACAAGCTTGGAACAGTTCTTTGGAGGCCTTGATCAGAGATGATACAATGAGGTAGAGCATGTTAGCTATGGAACTATTAGATGCCCCATATGTTATTATTATTTATAACCTAATTTAACATAAAGCATCTATATGTTCCAAACAACAAGAAGATATGACTGACAGTATATGCTTATGATTCTAGCTGAAATGCCCTAATCTGTTGGATGTGTATATATCTGCAGGTCGAACTCCAGCAAACCATGGCATAGTGAGAATTGAGAAGAACATCATTGTTCATTTTTTTTCTTGAATGATGGAACTCGTTTTTTTCTTGTATTATGTGTAAAAGTCTTAGTGGCATGTACTAAACTTGTCCTGCAATGCTCATAAGCTATGGAAAGAGATAGCCCCTGTAGCATATTTCATGTATCAATCATGTTCATGTATAACCGAAATACTTACGATTGTCAACCTGTTATTTCTTTTCACCATTTACTCCACACAAGGTGTCCCATTAGAGCTTGCTAACTGCGCTATGCAATTTTACAGAGTAAATAGCACATGACACCACCTAAGTTGACATGAGTTGCACAAAACAGCAGATGTCGTTTTTTTAATAGCTTAGCTTCATATCTTTTGCAGTTTAGTTTCAGTTTGTACCGGCCTAAGAACCAACCAAACTAAACCGGCGGCACATGCCCACTGCAGGCGACACCGATACCATGGGCTAATGTAGTGTCAAGTGGTGTGGCATCTGTGCGTGGGCTCGTGATGTCAGCTGGCTAGCTTTGTGTGCCCAAATCGATGGGTTGGTGCGTGGGCTCATTCGGAATGGTGTCTATCATACGAATTGATAGGCATCATTCTGAACGTTGTTCATCGGACGGCTCGGTTGTCATCTAATGATAAAAGCATCGGATGCTCCTCACACCCACCTATGTGATAGCTCTTTTTACTTTTTCGTTTTGACTTTTTCCTCCTTCCATTGTCTTCTTGCATACGAGAGCAAAGTTTTCTCTCTCCCATGCTACTCATTCTTCTTCCATCCCTCTCTCCCCACTGCCTTCTTCCATACGAGAACTCCGTCGTCGGGGTTAGCAGAGCTTAGCCACCACCGGTGTGGCCTCCGTGAGCTTCGAGGCTAGACGAGCTCTGCGCTCACCTCCGCAAGCTCCCCAATCACCAGGGCCAAACCTGACTTAGCTGCTGACGGTTACGTCCTACGCGAGCTCCCTCGAGGCCAAACGCACGCCACCACTGCCGGTCGTAGCCTCCACAAGCGCTGTTGGTTTGGCTGATGGAGAAGAAAAGGCAAGCCTTGGCATGTTGCATTATATCATTCACATTGTTGCAATAAGTATTTTAGGATGTTGCAATGGTGTTTTTATTTGTTGCAGCCCTTTACCATTTAAATGTGCATGCATTCTCTTGAATTATTGCAGCAACTTTTCTTCATTGTTGCAGAAAGTTCTTCTTGGATTTTTTTTGTAGGAAAATAATTTTTGTTGCAGCTATTGTCGCCGATTGTTGTACACATGAAATTAAAATGTTTCATAAGTTACTTTTAAGTGTTGTAAATTTCTTGATGTTGCAATAATTATTTTTGGATGTTGCAACTATTATTTTAAAATGGTGTAATGTTGTAACATCAAAATTTGTTTGATTGGTATATTTAAATTAGTTTTTAAGCGTAACTAGATTCTATGCTGATGGTTTTTATGCAATTTTGATAAAAATATGCTATTTTTTTCAATGTTTTTTTCGAAGGAGATCGGGTGAAAGAGTTTTTGTTGTGTTGGATGTGCATAATGTTGCATAGTACTGTCGGGGGATGCAGGTGATGTTGCAAGATTATGTGGGGAGGAGCTTTTGTCAACGCATGAGATGGACAGTTGAGCGTCATCTCGTGAGATCTGACAGCGCAATATGGCGTATGGCATTGGCGCTCGGATCGTATTTCAAGCACTAATCGCGCCCATTTTGCATTAGACAGGGTTATGTGAAAAGATTGGCAATGGCTAGAATTTTGTGCAATGTGCTACTTATACTTTCAATTAAAATATATGTATTCTGAATTGGACTAGTGCAATGGCAGTGTAATGTTTCAACATAAACAAAGCAAAATAGAGCATCCACTCGAATCAGAATATCTTCATCTCATTCTTTCTGCATATCCTATCATAACATTTCGGAGTTGTCAAAATCTCCAGTGGCGTGAACTACAAGCAAAAATGCACTCAAATAAAGGAGCAGAATTTCAAGCAAGTCCAAAATGTCTATCTCGTTCAGTTGGGCTTTTCTTCGTGGCACCTAGAGCATGTGCATTTGAATCCATAGTCTGCAAGCAGCGCCTGCCTCTCCTCGTATGGAAGATCTTCATCAATGTACGAGATGGTAATCTAGAACGTTGGTTGTTAGCAGGTAGCAAAATAACCTAGAACGTTCTCGTGGTTGCACAACAAAGATGATTTGACATGGCGTTAAAAACAAAGTACCTCGTCGTCCTTGCTGATAGGCTCCAGAGCAATTATCACTGCATGACCATCATTATCCTGCAGCGATAAGTTCAACGGCTTTTATCATTATCCTGCATTGCTGACTAGCCGTTTGGTAGGAAAATGAACTAATCAGCTGGAAGAAAAATATACATCACCTCATCTCTTTTAAATGCTTTAGCATTTGGACAACATGAATGGTTCATACAGCTTTGCAAAGGAAAGAACGCCGTCCCTGCCAATGAAAAATTCACAAGGAAAATATTTTTTATACTGTTGGACCAATGGAAAATGGCAAATAGCAGTACTGTGGAGGAGTAATTTAGAGGAAGAAGTTGCACATACCCTCACAAGGAACTGAATAGTCATCACCTAGAGCATCTAGAAATGGCCTTGTCGCCTTCTCAGCTTCCTCCTGGGGTACATTGCATTTCATATTAACAAAGCCATCAGGTACATTCCAGATTAAAAATATTACAAGAAAGAAATTAAGCCAACCATCAAACAAACCTTCTCATCATCTGGAAGATCGTCAATATGTATGAAATAGTCTTCAACTGACGATGCAACAACCAAACCACTGGAATAAAAGAGAGGAAAGTATATTGATAGCCTATTTAAGTCAAATGCAATACTTGTTTCCATTATAGAAGGGTGGAAAGAAAAACAATGACATGAGTATGTACATTCATCAAAATGAAACAGGAAAAAAAATTACTTACAGATTGTTCAGCTCAAACATGCCAATTATATGGCCATAAACCTCAAGAGAAAATACTAGACAATGTCAAGGGAACTTGAATGAGAAGGAGAGTTACTCATAGATATGAAACAAGTTTTGTACTACTAGAAAGGATACAGGGCGCACATTCAGCATCAAAGATCGCATCCTTGAGAAGCTGTAGTGACTGCAAAATACAAAAGACATGATCAGCCCATTGGTGACTCAGATAAGATGTAGCGAGTAAAATATGGCATCTTTCAATTAAAAGCTATCCACTTTTTACGTGCCATCATTATATTTTTCAAGTGATGTGTTAGTGAAGAGGGCTCCATCAAATCGGTCCGGACTCCAGAGCACAATACCATCAATAGAATATGAACCATTAGTTTCATACAAGTGAAAGATATGCTTTCATAATTACCGTAAATGCTAGATCCCTTATTTGTTCCCTAAATGAATCTCCATCACAGGAATCAACGCCCTCAGGCAAAGCAATACAATCCCACCATCTGCAATCACAAGATTTTTTTTTCACAAATCAGCTTAGAAAAATATTTGAAGCAACAACACGAAGGATCCACTAGTAGGACAAGGTAAGTGATAGCTATGCGGAGCTAAAAAAATAAGTGAAAGGCCAAAAGCTATGTGGAGCTAACAAAAATAACTTCCCAGTTCTACTCAATAAAAGGGAGAGAAAAAGGTGCATCTATGCCATAGGCATCTCATTGATTGTTATAAAAGGGAGAAGAATATAATCTACCATTAATTTATTGCCAACACACTTGGTAAAAGAACCTTCAAATGCCATGCTTAATGCCAGTTGCACAATTAAATAACACTGCTGATTAGTGCCAAAAACTACCAATCATCAGAGGAGGAATAGTTACATATAAGTTCACACCTTTACCTCTTTTTGAAGCCCATAGAAAGTGGTTTCCAAGCTTCCATAAGCAAAGAAAAGTTTGATTCATCTGTTTTGTTTTGAAATGCATGCTGCCTTTTCAGTTTCTTGTACCTCAACATGGTGAAAGTGATAGCCTGACACATGAAAGGGTATAAGTTCATGCATGGAAATCAGGAAACCTTAAATGAATTGCAAGTTAGTAGCTATAAGGAAATTGCATGTCATTCTTTTGTTTGCTCTATTTGGTATTCTTGATATTGCTATTCAATGCCTTCTTGTTCAATAGTCTGTCCTGGTCATGGGTAACTAGGTTCTAAAGATCAGAAAATTGCAGGTACGTAGATTTTCTGACAGACATTGGTGAATCATTATCAACTCAAGTTTGAAGCTCAAAAGCTTTTGCATAAGACCATGGCTAAGTCCTAGTCTTCCCATATATTGAGAAAATACCACTAGGAGAATATTAGAAAATGACAAACTAAGATGGATATTTACACTGATGTTTTGGTGCTTAGTACACTAAACATTTTATAGATACTTCTATCACTTACCTTGGCAGCAACCAAGAAAATATCATTGGTTCCTGAAAACAAAGAGTGGTTATTATGAGATAACAGCTTCACAACCTCAATCGCAACCATCATCAATAATGAATGAATTGATCTAGCATATATGTAAGAAATAATGAACATAACATTATGAGGATACAGATTCATCGATTCGTACTGCAACTTACCATTAGCATGCTCTACAAATTTCTGAAGAGCGGATCTCCGGGATGATTCAGTCTTGGATCCAGTACACAGCAAAGAATGATAGGATTCCCAATCGGAATCTGCACATGATTGGCTACACAAGAATGAACAAGTTATTTTTTTCTCAAGATTAGATGGTATATCCAAGGAACACTAAGAGTAAGCTATATATTCTATAGATGCAAGTTTCTGATGAGGCAGTTAGGTTTGAAGTTTAACATTATCAACTACTATAGTTTTTTATTAAAAAAATGGATATATAACATTTTGCAGTCAAAAGATTTAGGCCTCAATAAATATTACTAATATCACCAAGTATGAAGTCAAAAAGAGGGGTGAAATTGTAAAATCGTTAGTAACTCAAACCTGCAGTAGCGTTCTTCCTCACATCCACGACAAGCAACAACTTGTGGTAAAGCAAAATGATCTGTGAAAGGCAGTGACAGATCACCAGTTATAAGTGATTCTAAGACCTCTTGTGGCAAAGTATCAATATTTCCCTTTGTTACACCAGAAGAACCAGTGCTCGATCCCACATCACTTCCATGGCAGTGTCTCTCATTACTGCAGCCACTGCTTGCACCAATGCTTTGCCAGTACAGTCTCCGTCCAATCTGGAACTCTATAGAACCAATGAAGCGGAAGCAATAACTACACACAGCGCAGTCAATC
The DNA here is from genome assembly GCA_036346255.1 of Ampelocalamus luodianensis. NCBI lineage: Eukaryota > Viridiplantae > Streptophyta > Magnoliopsida > Poales > Poaceae > Ampelocalamus > Ampelocalamus luodianensis. Next base: position 4,931,302 of record CM070624.1, on the reverse strand, counting down.
TGCAACAGAACACATAAAATGGATACAACACTTCAAGGGTGAATGGCCCAATAAAGAATGGAAAAAAATTATGTGGGATCAATTTTAAAAGCAGGCGAACCTTGTTAAGACTGTGCTGAGCACCAACCAATATTTGATCCTTTAGAATAAGGTCCCCTTCAGCGAAATCCTTGTTTGCACAAACACCTGCAAGAAGCAGTTGGTTCAAATGGCTTGGCTTTTACCTTACAAAAATTGCTGACACATAAGGCAAGTAATTATTCGGTAACATTACCTTTCCCATGCTCGCTGCTGTAGTTGATTCTTATACCATCATGTTTCTTAGATTGTATGAGTTCATCATAGTATTCCTGAAAGTAAAAGTAACATATTTGTGTTGTTAAATGTGAGCTAGATATCCTAGGCAATACTTCATCTAAATGACAATGAAGGAGCAAAAAAAATTCCACCCATAAAAACGTCAAATGCAACATAAAATTTACTCCACCTTTACTGGCCTCAGGGACTAAGCAACTTATAACTGCAACACAGCAAGGAGCGCAAAAGATTGTTTCCATTATGTCATAATCTTAACATCTCACTCGGTTGAATTCACTACAGCATCTTGAATCTTAAAATTGTACGTCCGGGAAGAAAAGAATAAAATCACACGGTTACTGTTGCAAACTAACAAAGAACCACACAATTCGCCTCTCTCATCTCGCACGCCTAAAAATCATTTCATGGCGACGAAAAATAATAGATCCGTCTTTCTCTGTAAGATTGAATAAAACCAAACCACAGATATTACCACCCAAATAGTGCTCCCTCCCATCGTAATATCAGTTTATCTTAGCGAAATTTCCGGCACTGATACCATCAAAAGCCTAAAAGCCCAATATTTCCACCGAACAAACAGCTGCCGCAACACAACTTAGTACAATTAAGGAATTCTCAAGCAATCAGATGAGACCAAGAGGAGGGAGAAGGAAGGAAAGGGGAGGAAAAAGTTACCTGGGTGGATTGGAGAGGAGGGGTGGAGAGGAGCTGGGCGATTTGGGGGGCGAACTCCCTGTCCAGATCGCATGGGCTGGCGCTGCTCCGACCCATATCGTCGGTGTTAATTGGTGTTTCTTGCGGCTGGTTCTTCCGGCTTTGGCTCCTGGGGTTTGGGACTTTGAGGGGTTTTGATCCAAACCTCGAGCTATACCATAGATGGGTTTGATACCGGGGATCACGGATAGAATACGAATAATGGTCTTTCCATATTCATTTTTTTTTATTTTTTTAAACAAATACGAATATAAGTTCGAATATACTCAAATACAAATACAAATTAAATATTATAATGAATACAAATACAAATTGAATACCTACTCAATTCGATCGGATCCGAATATCCTACAGCATAATGAAATTTAACGAGTTGGCACCAGTTTTATAGTAATATTTATGCTCCTTTTATGGTTTAGCATGTAATCATTTATCATTGGTGCTATTTCACCACTAACCCTAACCAATTTTAGAGAGATTGTAAATAAATCGATTATAAACATATCGAATTTGGCTAAAAAGAGCGTGCAGAAAGCTTTATTAAGGGATGTGCCAAAATAATAATAGTAAAATGGCAAATTAGAGTCCATCATGATGATGACCTCATCAAGACAATTCAAATGCATATATAATATGCCCAATTTGGAGGTTAAATGCAAAAGATATGTAATAGCTAGCTGTTGTTATTACGCCGAATCCGAATATTATCTGCATTCGTATTCGATTGGACACCTTTTTGGCATACCATATTCGTATTCAACAAAAAAAATCCGGATACTATCCATATTTGTATTCGTTTTGCAAGTTGAATGTGTTTTTGCTTTCCACATTCGCTACAATCCGAATACGATTGCCGAATAAAACGGGTAATTTGGATCCGTTTGGCACCCTTAGTTTGATAGTATATTTGTCGATACCGTTTCGGAGGTCATATTGGTTTTGCTCTTGAAATAGTATATTCTGGTACCAGCCCATACGACATACTATTCAAGAGTTTAATATAATAATATGTATTTTTAAGTACATATCTTGTTTAATTATATACACTCCAAATTTTACTTGTAATTTTATTCCAAATACATAGTAGTAGGATCAAATATAACATAAAGTTTAATGAGTTTAATAGCCGGTACTAAAGCTGGTATGACCACGTACATTTTTTAATGGTCATGTCCACAAATATAGGGTGTATTTCATATTCCAATGCAAAATAAGTGTGTTGTTTTCCCCCTATACACCTAATAAATATTCAACTTTATTTTGTATATTCCCTACATGCATGCATTGAATATAGTACTTTGAGATAATAATTAGGGGTAGTCTAGTTATTTTCAATGTCTTCTTGGTACATATGCAAGACAAAATACGTCCTATATTTTTGGACGGATTAATATATTATTTTATTAAAGCAGAGTCAAAAGAAGGCACCATGTTCGCTTTCAAAGGTTAGAAATTCTCACGTTAAATGATAGAAAAATAGAAAGATCAACACCGTCAATCGGGGTAGGTCCAAATTATAACGGACTAGATTTCAAAAAGATAATACATGACAATTACAATAAAACTTGAATTCATAACAAAAAAATAAAATAAAATAAAATAAAATAAGCAATTTCATTTTCAAACAAATTCCTAAGTAAAAGAGTCCATCTCGAGTACAGTAAAACTAATATTCAGAATAATACTAAAATAAAACTAGCAATTTGATTTCCATACGAATTCCTAAGTAAAAACCCTAAATAATTAGATTTCGAAAAAAACAAACAAAAAACGACAATTAGATTTGTATACCAAACCCAACCAAAAAATAGCTAGAATTTGAAATAAGAATAAGAATAAAATTATCAATTTAATTTTGACATGATTTCCAATATTTATAATTCGGAATAAAAATTAAACAAAAATGGCAATTAGATTTCAATACAAAATCCAACAAAAAATAACTGATATTCGGAATAAAAAAATAAAATAAAAGTAGCAATGATTTCGATACGAATTCCAATAATTATAATTCATAATAAAGAATAAAGGGCAATTGGATTTGTATACGAAATCCAACCAAAAATTAACTAAAATTCAGAATAAAAATAAAATAAAAGTGGCAATTTGATTTCACTACCAATTCCAAAGTAAAATCCCTAAATAACTATAATTTAGAATAAAAATTTAAGAAAATTTAGCAATTGGATTCATATACGAATTCTACGAAAAATAACTGGAATTCAGAATAAAAACTTAAAAAATGCAATTCGATTTCCATACAAATTCCAAAATAAAACCCCTAAATAAATAAATTTCATAATAAATTAAATAGATTTAACAACTTTATTTGTATATGAACTCCAATTAAAATAACAGTAATGTTGAATAAAAATAAAAGTTATAACGAAAATACAATGAATGGTGTCGAAGTAGACACAAAAGAAACCACCATGTTCACTCTCAAGAGCTACAAATTCCCACGTTAATCTAAGAAAAATGATAAAAATATACACCGTTGCTCGTGGTGAGTCCAAACTATAACAGTCTACATTAAAAGGAATCTGTGTCAAGTACAATAAAATTAAAATTTAGAATAAAAAATATAATTAAATTAGCAATTTTATTTCATACAAATTCCAAAGTAAAATCTCCAAATAATTATAATTTGTGATAAGCTTTGAACAAAAAAATGGCAATTAGATTTGTATACAAAATCCAACCAAAAAAATAAATGAAATTTGGAACAAAAGATAAAATAAAATTAGCACATTGATTTCGATACAAATTGCAAGGTAAACTCCCTAAATAACTGTAATTCAGAGTAAAAACTAAAGAAAAATTAACAATAGGATATGTATACAAATTCCAAGAAAAATAACTGAAATTCAAAATAAAATAAATTTTGTAATTTGTTTCCTATAAGAATTCCAAATTAAAATCCCTAAATAACTAAAGTTCAAAATAAATTAAATAAAATTAGCATATTGATTTGTATACGAACTCCAATAGGAAATAACTTAAATTTTGAGTAAAAAAATGTTATCATGAGGATGACATGAATGGTGTCAAAAAAGACCATGAAAGAATGCACTAACATTGATCTGTTCTGCAAGAAGACATTGGCCTACGGGGTAGCAAAGAGACAAGGAGGTGACGACGGGGATGAAGATAATGTCATGCTGCTCACTTTAGTCGTTTAACAAGGACAATGTTGTGCTACTCGTCGGAGACATTAAAGAGAAAGTCTAGAGTTAAAGGAGCCAAGGGCCACGATGACAAGTAGTGAACATCAGCTTTGTTGAAGAAATTAGTAGCCAAAGAAGCTCAATAATGGGAAAGCCATGTCAGACAAGAGATGAAGTTTGCATTGAAGACGAGTTATGGACAATATGGGCCCATCGGATAGCTAGAAGCGTTCAATTACTGGTGAGGGGCACGGCGTCACCGTCGATGGCAAGAAGTTTCTCTGTATCGTTAAACAATGACTAAAGCAGACATATCAGCATAAGAGAAGATGGGAGTCATCACGGTTTATGAGGAAGACACAACGTTGAGTTGGCCAACATCGAAGAAGAGGAACAACCGGCACGAGAGAAGAGGACATTGAGTATGTATAATATTATGTATGCGTGTATACATGCATGTATCCATACGAATAGAAGCACGGACGTACAAAGGTAGATGAGCAAAAAGCTTAGAGTAGAAATGGCACAGACGTAGGCAATAGACTCGGAGCCACCGCAGAGAGCGCGGCAGGTGTCCCCGACAGGGATTGGTGACAGTTGCATATGTATGTGCATTGATGTCGTAACGATTAGCATTAAGCAATAATTGGAGAGAATTAGAGGATAACTATGTGGTGGAGTATTGTATTGGAAGGGATAGTAGCTGAGAGGGATCGATCGAAATTTGAGCTTGCTGATGGAGGTTGAAGCAAAAAAAAGCTATGATGGCGAGAAGAGTTAGAAGACACGTGGTTCGGTGGGGCATCCAGTATGTGAGAGAAGATAAGTTCAAAGTAGGTCGCACATGGTGCATCGTTGTATGCGTGAGCAAGGTACTATATACCATGTAAACTATTAAGATAATTTGCTGCGCACACAATCAATGTACTGATTGAGATTAAATAGAGATATATGTGCATGCATACAATTTGAAAAAAAGTAACTAATACAGTAAGGGTAGAGGTATGTAGCTACATGATTTATGTATGATAGAGAGTGATTACGTTTGTAAGAAATCCAATAACTTATTATGCTCAATGATTTTCTTTCATCGAAGTTCATACTTCAATTACGTTCCTCATGTTGTATTTTTCTTCAAACTTCTATTGTTATTTTCAATATTTAAAATATCTTAAAAATCTAAATAGCTTGCAATATGTATAAATATATTATCAAGTATTTATATAAACTACAAAACAAATATAGCCCCGCAAATGCGCAGCCACCCTGCTAGTATTTAGTAACATCAAGTTGGGTACCTCTACCTCCTCGTTTTGATCATTTCAACATTGTTAGCTGAACACAAGAGGCTGCTAAGTGCTAAACTATATATGCGCATGCAGAAAACAACTTCCCAGATCCCACAATGCACAATACATAACCTATCTAGCCACTTGCTGATAAGTAAACGCCAGCGCAACTGCCTCCAATTAGATCGATACATATATCACGCGCGTATATAGTAGTACACGTGCAGCAACTTGTCTAGCGCGTATATAGTAGTATACGTGCAGCAACTTGTCTAACTCCTTTGATTTATTCAACTAATCCTATCATGCATGCTCACGAGCTGTCGTAAAGACGCAATTAAACTATCTAACCATTGACATATCTCACCGTCCTGTTGGTTGCAATGCAAATGGGATTATGCGAGTACTTTCCTCGTCGTCCACGACCCAACCACTCAAGTTGTGGAGCTAGCTACAAATATCCACATACCAGCACCATTTGCTTGTATTGCTAGTAGTTCATATCTGCAAATATCTGTCCTCTGCAGCCTCTTCCGTAGCTTGTGCAACAATGTCTGCACTGAAGGCTCTGGTCGCCTTCATGGCGGTGGCCGCCGTCGCTGAGCTCGCTGCCGGCAAGACCTACACGATCCAATGGTCGGTCGGCGGGAACTACGGCGACTGGTCGTCCAAGAACACGGTCGCCGTCGGCGACAGCGTCGGTGAGCTCAAGTTCTTATTTTCTTTTCTCCTTGTGTCACGTCTTTGCCTATTGGCTAATGGCTACACACACCTGAGACGACATCGATGGCGTGCACGATCGATGCAGTGTTCACGTACGGGTCGCCGCACACTGTGGACGAGCTGTCGGAGGCGGACTACAAGGCGTGCAGCTTCGGCAGCCCGGTGTCGTCGGACGACAGGGGCAACACCACCGTGACGTTCGACAAGGCTGGCACGAGGTACTTCGCGTGCGCGACGGGCTCGCACTGCAGCCAGGGGCAGAAGGTGGCCATAACGGTCGCCGGCTCGAACTCGACGGCCGGTGCACCACCGCCTCAAGGTGGGCGGAGCCCGGCGGCGCCGCCGCCGCCGCCCAAGGGGAACTCCGCGGCACCGACGTCCGGCGGTGCCGAGGTCGCCGTGAAGCTGGTCCTAGGCCTTGCCGTCGGAGGAGCCATGCTTGCTGCGTTCTGAATTCCCGACACATGAGCACTTTGCTTTGGTTGGCCGGCAAGTAGTTGCCCTTGCGTTGTTGTATGTCCAGTGAGTTATTTGCAGCATGTAACATCGACCTCTTACGTGTTTTGGAGTTGTGGATTCCCTTTTGGTACCATTGTTGTTGTGTTATAATTCTTGAAAATTAGTTACTATACTATGCGAAAACCCTACGCTGCATCATTCTGAGCATGCCATAACATCTGGGAAAATCACACTGTAGATTCGTGCTTTGTACTCATGGAAGACATGGAGAGCACATACTAAGTCTGGGCAAGGAGCATTTTTTTCTTCTGAAAGATGGCAGGAGCTCTGTTTCATTTCATTTAAAGGAGCAGATAGCAAAAATAAATACAACGTCAGTCTATAACAACTTGGACTGGAGTCCTGAAACACAGTACATAATTAACTACAGCCTATATAGTATTGCCGAAATTCACAAGCCCTACAAAGGGTTGTAAATTGTCATCATATATTGAAGAGATATCTGAGATCTTCCGTGAATCGAGTTGCGTGGTCACTGAATTTATCCTTACTGAAAGCAGATTCAACCATCCTTTTCTTTTTCGCCTGTCAAGACAAACATGCACATTTTCTCAAAAGGAAGAAAAAGATACAAGACAAACACAAGCACGGTGAGACGATGCACAATGAACTGACCAGCACTGTCTATCATCAAAACATGTATGATTACTCAAGCAGGCCCCGTAATGCTCAACTGCCAACACTAACTGTATATAGCTTAAAAAGATAGGGGTGCATCACAATATCACATCAAAGGTGTTGCAGCAATAAATGGCAACATGTCAACATAGTGTTTCCCTTTCCAACCAACAAAATTTCTAGAAGAAAAAATATGTTTGAAATCGCATATATGCACATATTGTAGTTGCTTTGTTCTCTATCATCATTCTCCATTGATCATTATTGATCAAAGCACCAGAATGGTTGTGACTTGTGAGCATGTGGCAAGAGAGATGGGAATTGCAGAACCTGTTCGGTGCTTAATACTACCACTACACATGAAACTAACCATTTTGCTGATAAACTGGTGTCGGACCCGGATTTTCTAATCCCGAATCCTCTGTGAACACTGTGCTATTCCCTGGATCAGTAGATAGCACTCACAGGTATATTGCTGAATCATTCATACATTGCGTGAACTAAAGTACCAAATTTATTACAACCATTAAAGTGACATAGACCACGTCAGGTCGAGTTTTACAGAAGAGCCGATCAGGCCAAAATGATTATATTACATAAAGGCAACGTGGACTACAGCGGAAGCAAAAGGGGTAGAGCTCAATTCTCCACAGGCAAACGACTAGGGCAACCTATGTACGACTGATATTAACCAAGGACTTGGATAATATCGGTTGTACGCATGTACCAACGAGTCCGCTAGACTGGGACGAGACCTAGACTACTCTTCGTCATTTCCTTGCTCGTTGACACCTGGATCCTCGTAGTACGCATAATCTCCTTCATCTGCATCCTACTGTGCTCGCGAGCCAACATACAATACAATATTATACATGCAAGGCTTAACAAGGATGGCTCGGGTTCTTTTATTTGCTTAAAGCAATATTTTTAATTATCATAATTACAAAATTCCTATCACTTAGCATTTTAACCAAATTGTATTTTATTAAAGAGAGTAATTGTGCAATATTTGTATCAGCAGAGGTTACCTCCACCTTCATGCTTATTTTGATTGTGGTTACGTCCACCACTAAACAACACTGGGTACAAAGACCCAGGAAAAACCAATCTCAGGGCTAGGTGAGCCCGCTACAATTTTCATACCACCCACAAAGTTTTTGAAATAGAACTAGTTCAAGTTAAGTTCCCATGTCCGCCTTTGACCGTATGCACGGCTGTTTAAACAGTTTATAACTCTGCAGAGATTGTACACTTTACCCACAAGAGACAATTAACTCGTTGTCCTACACGATTCCGTAGTCGTGTAGTCGAGAGGTTGTCACAATGACCTTTCTAAATATCTCGCCATTCCAGACATCTCACCTATATGGGGTTGTGCCCATACGTTCGTGCAGGATGTTCACTCCCGCTGCTGGTGTAGTTGGATTGGACTACCCACAGCGGTAGGTGACTTCACCCTTACCTCAGTGTCCCTTTCAAGCCGTATTTACCGCGGGCTTGCACGTTCCCAAACCACCAGTGAGGTGCATTCTAGGTTTGATAGATTTACTAAGCCAAGTCGCAGTTTGTTGCAGACTTGTGGTTGTACTTGTTATACACAGGAGGTCGTAACAAGATTAAGTCCTTAGGGTTGTCTGAACGGTTCAACCACATTCCTGCCATTCTCGTGCTCCATCTGCACCCACCACCTTACCATCCGCCCAGACGGCGTATTAGCAGTTTAGGGTTTTTGATAAGTAAAATACAACAATTCAACAATCTCAGTCATTTACCTGCAATGACTGCCCAAATCATTTTATGTTTGAAATGATGATGATTAGGATATTTTAATGTCTCGGTACTTAAGCAAGTCTAGCATGTCGCTTAAGTACAACCTATAGCTAGTATTACCATATAGTTACTAGGGTTACAAAGATTAAGGGATTCAAGTTGTCAAGGATGACATAATATAATTAATCATCAAATGGGTATTTAACTACCTTAAGCTTTAACATATATTTGATTAAAGAATTAAAGCATGCAATTTGCTATTTTAAAAGAATATAATTTGCATAAAATGTAAGCTCAATATGATCAAAGTATTGACTCGTCTGGATTAAAGGTAAGAGGGTCCTAATGATCTTGAACTTGATCGAAGTGAAGGTTCCCGGTGTCTTCGAACTCTACGCGAACGATCGTACCGGAAAAAGAACAAATGAGCAAATAGAACAAATAAGTACACAACGAATAACAAAAGGACTCCAAATAAAACAAAACTACTGCCATTAGCAAGATCTTGAATTAACAAATTTTTAAAAATTTATTTTATAATTTTTGGAGTTAAAATGGGGGAGATACTAATTTTTAAAGTCTCACTTTTGAATTAAAATAGAAAAGAAAAGAAAAACGAAACAAAAATAGAAAAACAGGTGACGGCCCAAGATCACCTTTCGGCCTAGCCCAGAGCATGGGCCAAACAGTGCATGCGCGAGGGGGCGCGGCCCACGGGGCGCTGGGCTTCGGCCGCCCTAAAAGAAAAGAGGGGGGGTGTCGGCTCGGGCTGAAAGAGAAGGGGGGAGAAATGGGGGCGGCGGCGCATGGCGCGCGGGGAGAGGAGGAGCGGGAGGCTCGGGGGGGGAGGGGAGGAGGCGGCGGCGGCGGTCGGAGGGGAGGGCTCGGGGCGCGGCGACGACGACCGGAGGAGAGGCGCGACGGCGACAACGACGGAGGGGAGGATTCGGGGCGGCGGCGGCGACGGTAAGGCTTCGGTCTCTTCTTCTTCTTTTCTTTCTATTCTTCCTCCTCGGGTTCTTGCTTAGGGAAGAAAGGGGATAGGGGGTAGAGCAAGGGCGGTGCCAGAGGGGCTCTTTTATAGCAGGAGGGGGAGGGGGACAAGGGGACCGGGGGGGCGTGGGGCACCGGCGGAGGCGAAGCCGGGGAAGCCGGGACGAGACGCGCGACGACCGTTGACGCGGGGAGTGCAGGACGAGACGAGCGAGTGGGAGCAGGTGGGGAGTAGATGGCATGGCGGAGGCGGTCGCGGGCGGGAGCACGGCGCTGGAGCGGCACGAGCGGAGAGGACGGTACACTGGCGATGGGGGTCCCAGCAAGGGCGAGAAGATGGGGGAGACGACAGCGCCACACGGGGTTGTTGGCGCCGGCGTCAACACTGGCCCGGGGGGGAGAGGGGGAAAAAGAGGGTGTTACAACTGGCAATGCCATCAAATTGTGCTTTATTCGCAGGGCTAATAAAAGTTCGTGTCGTTTCAGTAGATGAAATTTTTTCATGAATGTGTCATAAAAAATATTACCTGCAGAGCTAAAATGCGTCCTTCCGCAGTGTCTTCCATGGTCAAACGGTAGACAGATACAGGCCTCGAGTTTGGCCAATTCTGTGTGCTCTAACAACTGCCTGGACTTCAGCATAAGGGTTCCACCAACTATCTCTTGAACTCGGGGCGACCACCCCCAGGGGGGCACGCCTATGGCGATGAAGAGTTGATGAAGACCAAGGGACAGAGGGCGTGTTTGCTTTCTGTCCTGGAGCTGAGCTCGTGTCGGACCCGGATTTTCTAATCCAGAATCCTCTGTGAAACACTGTGCTATTCCCTGAATCAGTAGCTAGCACTCACAGATACATCACTGAATCAATTCATACATGGCGTAAAACCGTACCATTCATTAATTAACACAACAGAGTTTACATAGACCGCGTTGGGTCGAGTTTTACAATAGAGGCCGATTAGGCCAAAATGATTACATTACAAAAGCGGAAGTGACAACGGAAGCAAAAAAGGGGTGAGAGCTCATCTCTCCACAGGCAAGCGACTGGGGAAACCCGTGTGCGACCGATATTAACCATGGCTTAGGTAATATTGGATGCACGCAAGTACCGACGGAGTCAACTGGACTGAGGCGAGACTAGAACATCTAAAGACTACACTACGCTTCATTATCTCCTGGGCCTCCAACTTCTGGATCATCGTAATAGTCGTAATCTCCAGGATTTCCTGCTCCTGAGGGTTTTGGGGGAGAGAGCGAGAATAAGCACAACTTCCGTGCTCGCGAGCCAATACATAATGCAATAATATACATGCAAGGCTTAACAAGGATGGCTCGGGTTCTTTTATTTGCTAAAGCAATATTTTCAATTATCATAAATACAAAGTCCTATTACTTAGCATTTTTAACAAATTGCATTTCTGTTAAATAGAGTAATTGTGCAATAATTTATATAAAGAGAGGTTCCTCCGTCGGAAACTCTACCTTATGCTTACTTTTGATTGGGTCCGTCCCCAATTACCAACATCACTGAGTTCGAGCACTCAGACAAAATCCAATCTCAGGGCTAGGTGAGCCCACCACATTTTTCATCCCAATCACAAGGTTTTTGAAATAGAACTAACTCGAGTAAAGATTCCCATGTCCGCCTCGACCGTAGGCGCTATTGCTTAAAACAGCTTTAGACTCTGCAGAGGTTGTACACTTTACCCACAAGAGATAGTCATACTCGTTACCCCACATGATTCCTTAGTCATGTAGTTGAGCGACCGTCACAGTAACCTTTCAAAATATCTCGCCCCTTCCGTCATCTCACCTATATGGGGTTACGCCCATATGTTGGTGCGGGATGTCACCTCTACATCTTCTTTGTAGAAGGCACTTCACCATCGGTGTCCCATTCAAACGTGATCAAGCTCACACTTGCACCCTTTTTTGTTCCTTCCGTGAGACTGACTTTCAAGGTTCAATAAATCTACTAAGCCAAGTTGCAGTTTGCAGACTTGTGGTTGTACTTGTTTTACACGTGATGTCATGACAAGATTAAGTCCTTAGGGTTGTCTAGGCAGATCATTTCACACATCAACATTCTTTGGGCTGCATCAGCACCCATCAACATACTCTTCATCATACAGTCCGCCCAGACCGTAACAACAATATTAGGGTTTTGAGGAGTAAAACCAAATCACCATATTTATCTCAGTCATGGACCACCAATGACTGCCCAAAATATTTTTATGTTTAAAGAGATGATGATTGGAACATTTTAATATCCCGGTACTTAAGCAAGACTAGCATGTCGTTTAAGTACAACCTATAACTAGTATTACCACATAGTTACTAGGGTGACAATGGTTAAGGGATTCAAGT